>OZ018312.1:22445339-22519900 GCA_963969455.1 Arge pagana | reverse complement strand
AAAGATAAAAATAATTGAATGAAGAACAAAATGAAAGGAAAGACGTGATTTCAGATGTTGCGTGGAGCATAATTACAGATTACGCATCGGAGCTTCTGGAGTCGAAGGTAATTTTCCGGATTCCCGGCGATCGTTGACGAGGAAAGTGGGGATCGATGCGTGACGATGGCATTTATTTCGATAGGATGTAATGGACGAGCTGGCTGATATTCGCGAGAAGAAGAGGAAGGCGACGTTGGAGCAGCGAAGATCGTTCTTCGTCCGAATGGTTTCGGATCCGGCGATTCAGCCGGGATTCACGAAGACGCCGAATCAGCCAGCAGCAAAGCTGGAAACCCAGGCGACGATCGGCGGCATCGGCGGAAACTCGCCGTCCGCAGTGTACGTTGAATCATCGACGACAAACATTATCTCTTGCCAGCAACGCTCAAACGAAATTTTGCTCCGCGTTTTTACAGTCATTCCTGGATTTCCTGGCCGCTGGCGTATTTTCTCCATTCGCGCGACTCGACTGACACCGGTGAACTAGCGTTAAGGTAAAGCCCAAACCTTTTCACATTTTTCACATTCTTCCTCTCCGAACGACGAAATTCTTCCACTTTTCGCCTCATTTCCAAACGCTTCCGTTTTTTTTTTAAATTCTATTTTTTTTTTAAATAAAATAACAGCAATGCCTCCACTTCCGATAGGAAACCACCCACCTTTCACTTCCAAATTACGAATAATCGCTACAGACTTTGAAAAACAAATTCTTCGTTGTTTTCCTTTTTATTTTATTTTCCTTCTTTTTTTTTCTTTTTTTTTGAAAATTTGCAAAGATTTCGACACTTGGACACGATGGTTCGTTTGAAAACCGGGAGCAACAGCCGAAGAGGAAGCAGCAACGGGTGCAGCCCGGAGCCATCGCCGGCCGCGTCGCCCTCGAGAGGTCGCAGTCCGAATGGTCGGTCGTAAAGCTCGAACCAGGAGGAAGAAATGCCTCGTTTTCCGCCACCCCTCGACTGATAAACTTCCGCCGAGCATGGGAACAAACGCGAGATTTATTCTCCCGCACCTTCGAAACCCCCCGATCGCACCGACAATAAAATATCTAGACAATAAAACACTTCGTTGTAGCTGATGGAATTAGTTGGAAATAATAAAAGATAACCGATCGTCGCTTGCTTCCGTCAAACGATTTCTCTTGTCTCTCTCTCGTCCCACTTTCTCTCCATCTGAGTCCAAAACATATTTTGCAAACAATCAGAAGCCACCATTTCGTTTATTTCCACTAGTGAAAATAACTAGCGAAAAGTAGTTTAAGAGTGATGTAGTGCTATCAAAAAATAACTATTAAACTACTGATTTTTTTTGCTACGTGGGTTTTTATTCAAAGCACGAGGAGGTCCAACGAGTACGCCGATGATTTAATCCACGATGAATTTTTTCGTTGAAATTTTGGTAAAATAGGGTTAAAACGTAGTATGATAACTTTGTGTCATAAGCTGAATTAAACTACTCCGGGAAAAAATGTATTCCAGATTCTCTGTGGTCGCTCGTTTTTAGGCACGATCGTCGGAAACGGAGCGGCTTTAGGTTCGCCACGCAAAAAACGTCGGATCGAATGAAAATTCTGAAATCGTATAGGGCGCGCGTTTTGGTAGGTGGGTAGTCGTTTTTGGGCGTTTTCAGGAGCGACGCGTGTGACCCCTCCGTTTCTCGTAAGCCCGGTTCCAGCCAGACCGCTGAACCGATTTGGATGAAACTTGCAGGGGATCCTTTTCTCGCCCCGAAGACGCGCACGTTTCATCGTCGACCCGATCCGACTTCCGGTTTGGAAACGGCGGTAGCTATCTTCGTCAATTTCCAAGATACAACATCGAGCTTGGGAATGCAGTCTTGCGATCGCCAAAGAAAGCGTTCAGAATTTTTGAGGATTTCTCCGGCACCCGCGTCCGGCTGCAAAATCGTGCCAGTTTTTGTAACGGGTGATTTTAATATAGATGTTTTGGTCGTCACGAGTTCTCGGACACGTCGGTTGATAGAACTCTCAACGAGCGGGGATCGTTCTCTTCGACGCCAAAAAGAGCCCGCGCAACGATTCGTAACGCTCGAATAGACTCGTGTCTCTCCTCACAAACGTCGACGTCCAGATATTACGAAAGCGCGACGAGCGACCATAAAGCAAATTGCTTCGAACTGTGAAACCAACGTGAACAGCAGAGGCGAAAAAACCATACCACTTCGTACCGTAGCCCCACAATATCCATATAATACCATCTCCGTTCTCTTCTATAAAACAAAATGGAACAAAAAAATTGAAAAAAAACGGGCCATCGTGCCTCGCGCGAAAAAGCGACGAGCTTTTTGGCCGATAAGACGGGCTATTTTTTTTTTCGTTCCTCGCAAGCGAATCAGCGTCGCGCGAGTTCAGCGCTGCTCGAACCCCGGCGCCTCCGCGTCTCACCTCGATCCCATGGGATTTACTTGAACGTGGACATTGATCGAACAGCGTCGATTGACCGTGTTAATTGACCCGCGAATCTCCGACGAAGTGTTCTGAACGCACGCGAAGAGTAAAGAGTTATTTATAAATAGGTTAACAACACAGAGCCTCCCTCGTTTGGGGGTTGCGACGAGGTTCGTCGCGTCGTCGACCCTCCGTCAGCGTCGACCGCTACTTGCTCAGCCTTCCCAGAAGCCGCGTCTCCGTTCTTTCCCCCCAAAATCAACCTCATCCTCGGCACAATTTCACAAGGTACCGCGATTCTAGGAACCCTCGAAATACGCGAGAAAGTCCGATCGTGCCACGCGACACGAAGCTATTTTCCATTTTCATCGAACGTCTGTTAATTCATAGATCAGTCATAGTTCCAAGAAAAGTCGACAGCAGCCAAAGCCGCGTATTTTTTCACGAATTAAGGAAATCGCGGTGAAAATATTTTGTAAAAGTTAAGGTAAATTTATTATCAAGCTGCTAAATTTAAATTCCTATTTTATCAGCCATTTAATTACCATATTTTGTTACATATTCGATCACCTCCGAAACCAGTAAAACTGACCGAAACATTGTTTATGGCGATAAACAATTTTTACCATGGCTCGAGGGCGTATCCCATCGTTTATGCGCGAAATGATCGCGTTGGCATCGGGTTTTTTTTTTGGCTGTACGAAATTCGGGCCCGTCGATTCTCGAACGCCGTTGTGAAAAGCGTAGGACGAGGCGATAACGATAATAAGCAACGAACAGTCACGGATCTTGCGATCCGAGATTTCGAGACAATTGGTATGCTAATGACATTTGTCGTTATTCACGACCTCGAAATCGTTCAGAATTACGCGCATCCTCGCATACATAACGATATCATTCGACGGCAATAGAAATTCCGAAATTAGGAATTCCAATTCTGTTAGTAGACGCACAATCCTAATGTTAATCCCGGAATTTATTGCGACTCACGAACCGACGTAGATAGATCGGAAAACGGAACTGAACATTACGATTCACCGATACAAGTCCCTTCGATGAGAACGAAATTCGCGACGACAACAACAACATCAAAACAAGGCCAAATTTTTAATAACAATTTATAAGAAAAACAAGAGTTGCGAAATCTGCATAATACAGATAAATTCAACGATCCAACGCATTTTTCTGTAACGCGTGCTGCACAGTGCAAAAAAGTTTTTCTAGTAGAAAAAAAAGTTTTTCTAGTAAAAAAAATTTCTAGTAAAAAAATTTCTAGTAAAAAAAATTCTGGTAAAAAAATTCCAGTAAAATCTGAGCTCAGCCAGTAAAAAAAATTCTAGTATAAAAATTAAAGTAGAAAAAAATTCAGGTGAAAAAAATTTCTAGTAAAAAAAAAATTCTAGTAAAAAAATGTCGTTTCTAGTGGAAAAAAAAGTTTTTCTAGTTGAAAATAAAATAATGCGGAGAATAAATTTTGCTTTGAGGGGAAATATTTTTAATATTATTTCAGACTAGGAGATTAAAAGTGAAATTGAAGAAGGGCAAAGAGACCACGTTGGTCGGTGAATCCCCGAAAAGCAGTATCTGAGAATCGAGATACTTTTTCTTTCTTCGATGACCCTTCATTCGGAGGTTACCGATTACCTCGCAGCCGGCGTATCTGACGTAAGTAAGCCTACGGAGTGAACCAACTGACGCTGGAGAACCTGTTCCCGATGCCCGAGTCCACGAGGACGGGGAATTCTGACTGACGGCGTGACGTCAACGACCCACAGCTCTGGTATCTGGACCGTAGCTGACGCTCTCCAGCATTAATCACGCGGTCCGCGCACCGCGGCGTTCCCGGTTCATTGGGTTTTCGCAACTACTGTGCGTACGATGGAATGAAATTAAAAAAAAACAGGTGCTGTTATTTTCTCTGTACGGGATTATCCCGTCTACTAGAATTCATCTCGCGAAATTCTGGGAAACGTCTCTCAGCGAAGCGACATGCTCGCTATAAATAGACGACTGTATATATCGTAGCGAACCGGAACATCCTGAGGTTTTCTTGTTACGATAACCAAGAGAAAAAAATGCCATTTTTTTTAAGTACAAGAAATTTTTGGAACACCATGGTTAATTTTGTAAATTTGAGGAATATCCGTGTTTTGAAAAATGTTGACGAGATTCGGCGACTATGGTGTTGGGCGGTGAGGAATGGGATGAAGTCACTCGGCGTATGGGGGAATATCCCGTATCTAGGGGTTTTCCCTCCGGAGTGGGGAACATGAAATTTTTGAGCTAAGCAAAACACAGTTTTCACTCTCCTCGCAATTACTGCGCGTCGTTGTAGGGAACGAGGCGATGGGAATATCCCGTCCCCTCGTTCCTCTTTCCGCGATCCAGGGGAAGGACAATTGCTGCATCGTCTTCGCCTGTCTGTAGTACAAGCGCGTCATCGCCGAGTTGCGAGAGTCGTGACGGAAGAGCGAATGCAAGGAGCGAAGTCCATCGGAGATTTGGCGAACAATGTCGATAATTTTTCAACGCCGTTCGAGCTTCCGATCAGTAGTTTGAATTGTGCACGTTTGTTTATACTAGCCTGATGA
Organism: Arge pagana; assembly: GCA_963969455.1. Taxonomy (NCBI): domain Eukaryota; kingdom Metazoa; phylum Arthropoda; class Insecta; order Hymenoptera; family Argidae; genus Arge; species Arge pagana. The sequence goes on along the minus strand of OZ018312.1, from coordinate 22,514,860 downwards.
TTTACAGCGATACGAGACGAAAAATTGCACCGAAGAATTTGACGATAGTAGCCGAAAATGCGAGAAGGCCCCTCGATAGCGTTTCGGTGCGCTTAACCGGGGGCCAACTCGAAGAGCGCGGAGAGCGCGAATCGATGAGGAGGCAAACTTTATTTTAAGAAAACCGGTCGTTATTTTTTCAACAACTGCAGCTTCGTCCTTGAGGAAAAATGAAGAAAAAGCATCGTATCCAGGCAGAGCTTCGCGTGGAAAAACGATAGGAGTAAAAGGAGAGACCAAAGGTGTTTGGTAGATAGGTGAATCGATGGTGGTGTGAGAACGCGTTTCCCGGCGCGTGACCGACGTTCGACCACTGACGCGTATAAAACACGTTCTCCAGCGTTGGAACGGCACAGTAACTTCGGCACAGTAGTCAAAGTGTGATCTCGGTGACCAGCTATTGTATAGCTGACGACGTAGAGTGAACGTGAAACATCAACAAACTGGAAATTGTGAAACTAATAAGAATCCGTTCGATTAATACGACAACGAGAGTGAGTCTAACTACCTTGACTAAAACTAACTTGTTATAGTTGATGAAATAACGTAGAAGTTCCATCGCACCGATGAATCTTGAATTTTAGAACTAAACCTTCGCCGATGAATTTTTCATTCGATTCAAGTTCGTCGTACAGTTGCGATGGTAGTTTGAAATGATCGAACAAATTCTGTCGGTGAATACAATTGTGTCAATTATTCGCGCGACACTTCGACTGGTTCGAGCAATCAAGGTGATCGCTAGTCAGAATCAGCTCGAGGCGATTTTAGAGGCTTAATGGTATAATTAGAGTAGGATCTTCGTTAGCTTGCAATTAAATTTGTGAAATTGCTTTTCCAGAAATAAACTTGAAGCCGGATCATGGATATCGACGAGTTTAGGGTTCGTGGCAAGGAGATGATCGAGTACATCTGCGAGTACCTCGGAACAATGGAGAGCCAAAGAGTGACAGCGAACGTAGAGCCTGGCTACTTGCGTCCTCTGTTGCCCACCGAAGCACCAGCAAAACCAGAATCGTGGGACGACATCATGAAAGATATCGATAGCAAAATCATGCCCGGAGTGAGTTTCTCGCAGAGTCACGGAAGAGACCGCAGCGACCATGGAAGGTGGTGAGATTAACGATTGGTATCTTTCTGTTGCAGATTACGCATTGGCAGCATCCGCGATTTCACGCTTACTTCCCGTCAGGAAACTCGTTTCCTTCCATCCTCGGTGATATGTTGAGCGATGCGATAGGATGCATTGGATTTTCCTGGGCTGCTAGTCCGGCGTGCACAGAACTGGAAACTGTGGTTTTGGATTGGTTCGCTAAGGCGATGGATCTGCCTCAAGACTTTTTGGCAGAGAAGAAGACGTCCAAGGGTGGCGGTGTCATCCAGAGTTCTGCCTCGGAATGCATTCTAGTGACGATGTTGGCTGCCCGCAATCAAGCGATCGGTATGCTGAAGGAACAAGATCCGAGCATGGAGGATTCAGCTTTTCTGCCAAAGCTCGTCGCGTACTGCTCGACCGAATCTCATTCGTGCGTTGAAAAAGCTGCAATGATAAGTTTGGTGAAGCTTCGAGTTCTCGAACCGGACGACAAGTGTTCGCTGCGTGGCGATACCTTGGCAGCAGCTATAGCGGAGGACGTGGCCAACGGTTTGGTTCCTTTCTTCGTGTCGACAACACTTGGCTCGACGGGATGCTGCTCCTTCGACAACCTAGTCGAGATCGGACCGGTGTGCAAAGAATATCCGAATCTGTGGCTTCACGTCGACGGTGCTTACGCTGGCAACGCTTTCATCTGCCCAGAACTTCGTACTCTAATGGCTGGTCTCGAACATGCAGATTCGTTTAATACGAACACGAACAAATGGCTTCTGGTGAATTTCGACTGCTCCTGTTTGTGGGTCAAGGATCGCGTCAAGTTGACGTCGGCGTTGGTCGTTGATCCTCTTTACCTACAGCATGCCAATTCCAGTGATTCTATAGACTACAGACATTGGGGAGTGCCTCTCAGCAGAAGGTTCCGCGCTTTAAAATTGTGGTTCGTTATCAGATCTTACGGCATCACTGGTCTGCAGAAGTACATAAGGAATCACATCGCTTTGGCCAGACGATTCGAGGCTCTGATGAGAACCGATTCGAGATTCGAGATCGTGAACGACGTCCGCGTCGGCTTGGTTTGCTTCAAGTTAAAAGGCGGAGACGACATAAATCTGGAATTGTTAGCAAACATCAACGCCTCCGGTAAACTTCACATGATCCCATCCAAAGTCAAAGGACAGTACATTCTTCGTTTCTGTGTCGTTCGGGAACACGCCACCGACGACGACATCGTGTACGCCTTCGATGTTATATCGGAACACGCGACCGAAGTACTGTGCACCAACCTCGAGGGTCCTCGAACACCAGAAATTATCATCAAGTCCCCGAAGAGTCCATCCGGTCGTACGAAACAATTCACCAGACGATTCAGCTTCACGAGGAGCGTTTCGCGAGATGCTTACAGAAGATCTCTGTCCAAGTCTAGTCTTCACGATGGCGCGACACCTATCATGGTTGTGGACGATCATGATCAGGTTGATACCATCGAAGAAGACACGTTCTGCAACAGCCGGTAGAACGAGCCGATGCTCACAGTACCGAGACGAAGAGAACCTCTTCTGTCGTTACCGTGAGTTTCGGACCAATCCAGAAGTATTAAACGTTTTTGATCTTGTTTCGCCGCACTCTTACCGAGCAACATTTCCATCGATGAGGAACGAGAAGCACGTAGCGCACGGTCGCTTCTTGCGTGAAAGTGTTGGTTTGATCGAAACTATGCGCGTCTTTTCAAGTGAGTAGAATGTGGTAAATTCAAACTTAGGATACTATACTAGTATCCTAGCATACGACTATACTAGCCATTAGAATAGAATATTGTACCGATAAATAGGGAGTCGTGTTCGTGTTAATTACAAACTGTGAAAAACCAGGCAAATCTAGACGATAAACTTGCGTAAGATATTAATCGTGATAATTGTTTGTTGTAAGTGTAACTTATTTATTAATATATTGTCCTATTTAATAATATACAAATTGAACATTTACATTATTCAATTTATTATTCTATCTCCTTCTTGACTCAGCATTTCCTAATTCCCACCAACACTTCTGGTATTCGACTACGAAAAGCAAATCGATGTTGAATAGTTCATTGATATTAGCAGTCGATATTCGTCGATTTCTTTACAGTTCGGTAAAAAAAAATTGTACTTTGATTTTCTACCACAATATCGGTTCCGCTTCTGTCTTGCTTCTGGAACTTAGCGAACTCAGAAGCCAGACACGGGTGATAAACACGACGCATCAAAATGGTGTAAATGAAAACCACAGTTACATGGAACGAGCTCGAAGCGCCGTGTAAAGAGACGAAGTTAAAAAAGTGTCTCTGTACAAATTCTATGATAAAATATTGTTTAATTTATCGAGTTTTGGTTACAAATATCAAATTTTCTTTACAAGTAAGCTACATTTGACCGCATTGCGATATGGTAACTGGAATTTTAGGTTTATTGTTCGGTCCTGTAGGCACGTTCTCAACTTTTCTCATTACGAGAAGTCCGTCGATGACCCGACCAAACACTACGTGTTTACCATCCAAAAAGTTGCACTTGGCGCAAGTTATAAAAAATTGACATCCGTTGGTATCCTTTCCGCTGTTGGCCATCGATAAGAGTCCGGAGGAGTCGTGTTTCAGGGTAAAATTCTCGTCGGGAAACGTGCTACCACCGTAGATGCTCAGCACGCCGGTACCGTCGCCGTTGACGAAATCACCTCCTTGGATCATGAAGTCTTTGATAACGCGATGAAATATCGCCCCTTTGAATCCCAACGGTACTCCATCCCTCCTGTATTCGCCCGTACAAAACTGTCGGAAATTTTCCGAAGTCTTGGGACACACGTCGTCGAAAAGTTCGAATATCATGCGTCCGATTTCAGTGGTTCCTACAGATACGTCGAAAAATACTACCGGATTGTTCGCGTTCCGTAGCTGGGATTGAATTTGATTCCAAGTCGGCATGTTTCAAGCTTCGTTGTTTATCAGAAACACTTGGCTCTTCGAAAACACTATATGCTTCGACGATGCTTCTCTGTGCACTTCACTTATCGGCGGCGATGCGCTTATGTTTATCTCAATGTACAATTGACGCGCGCGAGACCGCCGCGTTAACCTAAAACATCGGCGACCGTAATTTTCCCGTCCAAGCTGTACACCGTGTCGTTTTCATGACAGATCACGAAGCTCGACTAACACAACTGGCTCGATGACGCGAAACACAATTCCAGACGATATGACGCGCGAGAAATCGCAACTCGTTGAAACAAGCGTGCCGCGAACGTACGACGCGGTACGATCGTCGTTTGTTTTCCGGGGTTACGTTACGATGATAACAGAGCCACGTGTCGACGGCTCGAGGTATGCTACGTATAGGAGTACAAAGGACGCTCTACTCGTGCATATCACGATGTACCGTGTTATATTTTCCACTCACCTTTTTCTCCTCTGATAACTGCGGCGAACGTTGAGCAAACGTGAAGAAATTAATCAGACGAAACCACAAGCATTGAATCCACGCGAAACGACGATCAATTCCTGGACAAATTTCGATGCACGTAACCTCAAAGTACTGGAGACTGTTGTGGCATGATAATGACGATAATACATGTTCCCTTTATCTGATTGGCTGATTTCTCTCATCGACAATGTCCATCAAACATTCCTTCCTTCTCATGTCAGACCCATTGTAAATATACTGTAAAAAATGATGCATAAAGGGACACACGACCAAAGTTTTTTTCTAACTCATTGCAATTTTACATTGCTAAAACTGATTGTTTTGTAAATCAACCATTTTTTTATAACATTTGTTTCTGGATGTATTTTTGGCACGCACTGGATCTACCTCGATTTGTGGAATGCTGTTAAAAAGTTCACTCATTTCCAATTTAAATTAGAATTTATCTAACGATCTTTAACGAGTTTGTGCAAGATGAGACAATTTACAAACATCGTAAGATCATTGGAGAGCCTATAAAATACTTAGAAATAGGTGATACAGGATTAGAAAGTATCCAGAGATTCAAAATCGTTGGAAGAATGAAAAGAGTATCGTTAAGAAACATTTATTCAAGTGATTATACCATATAACGCTATCGTCACATTTAAACGGTAGTACACATAAATTATAAATGCTTTTTTGGAATAGTTTATTATCATTTTTACGCTCATGTTGTAACACGCACGTTTTATCTCAATGGTCACCAGCACTTGTTTTTCCAAATACAAAAATAACCAAACCTACAACAGTTTTTCCCATCCCGAAATTTGTATCGATCCATCTCCGTTGTTCCCCATTGTATGTTGCACTTAACATCTCGGACTACTAATACCGTAATTAAGAAAATTCTTGATGCTCCGACTAAAAAAAAAAGGATACACGAAACGACGATCAATTTAATATTATGGAATAACATTACTATCGATTCTACCGAACACCACTTGTTTGAAATATGCTTTACCTATATCCATGTCTGTATGTATGTGTGTATATATAAAACCAGTGTCACATTTTCTGAAACTTCACCCTTGTATCCCAAGTTTGATGCAAATTTTCTAACATTATTTCAAAATATGTTGAAAAGTTTCAAAGGAACAATATAGTTATAGTACTTTACTACCATTAATATTACCATTAAAATAGGTCTTCACGAGCATACGCAACTGTAGCGTCGTAAACCAGAGAAAATAATTGTGTCCTCAAAGACGATATGCGGTAGGCAAAATTAAAGTTGAATTCCATTCGTGCAATGATTTTGACGATTCATTTCGGTTTACAAACAACGGTGATTTAAGATGAAGCATGAAATGTAATTAGATGTAAAAATGGTGTGGTAAACGTAAATTTCGTTATGGATAGAGAATTGTTTGAAAAAATTTCTCACTAAATCAACAGTTTGAAATGAGATAAGGAAAGAGGAATCGTAGTTCGATCGAAGGCCGATGTAATTTGTCGAACATTGATTATCATTGAATAGTTGTGCCTGCTCGCAACAATCGATATCACAAATTTCAACGTTTCGATATTTGAATAATTGGACTTACGAAATATAAAGATGTGCCAACCGCTGGATTCTATCCTCGTACAAATACGAATTTCGAACGTGATGGCATAGTTTTTTACAAAAGAAAAAATATCGTATATACACAACGCTGATATAACGTCAGATCAACAGAAGTTTTCACCGGTCGTTTAACCACTCCCAAAGCTCCCCTTCAAGTAACAACGATACTTGAGAGAGCGCACAAGTAACACATGGACACTGAAAATTGCAACGAGTTTCACATATCAAAAGTTATTTTCCAGATAGAGCGAATGGTCGCTTTCATTGTTAACTTACGCCTTACAAATTGGCAAATCCGAAGCATTGTCGAGGTTTCGTTCATCCAAGAAACACTTAAGACCGCCTTGTTTCTGATTTGAATTGTGCTATTCTGGATACTTAAGCCTAACAAGCGAAGATAGGGACAAAACATTCGTAGAATTATCGTCATGTCATAGCTGATGCCAGGCTGAATGAAATAATAGCGAAACGATTGTGCGATTGGTTGACAAAAACGTTTTGAAAGGGCGTTAAAAGGGAACGTCGCCTGACGCCGATTATCACAAATTTCGTAAATCTTCGTAAACTAGTATCTATATGTGAATTTTTACATGTTCGAGGAGCAAGTTTTTCTCGGTAAACTCCTCACCGCACATGCCGCATACCAATCGTGTTCCGTCTTCCGTTTCGTGATGGTGATATTGCACTTGTATCGAATTCTCATTCGGCGTTCCTCCATCCTCTTGCATCGTAGTTTTTTGCACGGTAAGCTGAGTTTTGAGGGAATCGGCATGATGATGAGATGGATGGTGGGTTACCATGTTCATTGGTATTTCAACATTGTTCATCTGTGCGATTTGACTGGAAAAATGTTCATGATTTTGGGGATTTGGTATAGTCAATACTGGAAGGGATTCGTTTTGCTTGGTAATCATATGTAGCGTGTTATTCAATTTCTCTGCATGTATTAAAAGTGCTGGTTGATGATTTTGATCAGAGGATAACGAATGCATCGAATTCGTTTGGTTTTGCCTCGTGCCCGATATCGATCGAATCGTACTGTTTTGTTGATGCTCAGAGTTAATCATGCCTCGTACGCCGCTACCACCTTGTTTATCGATCGAGGGAAGGCTATGATTAATTTGAGATACGTGATTCGGTGGATTTATTTGAATACTTTCGCTGTGCTTACCTTGAGTTATCAAATGTAAGTCACTTTGTTTAACTTCGGATACCAATCGTAACACGTCGTTGCGTTTGGAAGTGGTTATTAAAAGTAGAGCGTCATTTTGCTTCGACGTCATCAATTGCAAGCTTTCGTCGATCGCTTTCGACGTACTATCCGTAATGGAAAGAAGTGCTTCGTTCTGTTCGCTTCTCGATATCAAGCGACTGCCCGTCGTTTGTTTCGCGGACGAGCCAGAAGTGGCGGACGTTTTCAACTTTTTCTTTGCTGATTTCGGCTTCGTCGCGTTGTTATTTGTCTTGGCTTTAGCTTCGGCGATCATTTGATCCGAATGTTTGACGATATGGGCACAAAGTTCGTCTCGATCTTGATTCAGCGCGCCGCATAATGGACATCGAAAAGGTGGTCCGGTAACTTCGGTTTCATTTTTACCAGCGGCATGCACCCATCGCACGTGTTCTCTGAGCACGACCTTCTGGTTGAAGGCTCTCGAACAAAGCGGACAAACGTGAGGTCTCTCTCCGGTGTGAATACGTTCGTGTTTCCTCAACGTGCCACCGTCCCTAAAAGCTTTCCAACAGAACTTGCAACCGTAAGGTCGTTCACCCGTATGCGTGCGATGATGTATGAGATACCCTTGTCGGGAGGAGAAAGTTTTGGAGCAGACGTCGCAATGAAAATGTGCCGGGCTGCCCGCGTGTGTTCGCGCATGTTCCCACAATCCTTGACGAGAGACGAAGCTTTTACCACATTCGCTGCACGTGAATGCGGAGTCTCCTGGGTGCGCCGATAGTCTGTGCTCGTCGAGTTCGTTCTGCTTCTCGAACTGCGATCCGCAGACTTCGCACGAGTGAGTCTTCTTCCGATGAATCCACTGGTGTCGGAACATTTTTTGCTTGGTGGTGAATTTCTTTCCGCAATCAGCGCAGGCGTGCTTGCCCCACTTATTGTTCGGCAGGCCGTGCTCGATGTTGTTCTGCATGACTTTTTTGGCACAAGTCGTCTGATGCGTCGCCAGATGATTGCCATCCTGAAATTGTTTGTCGCAGTATTCGCACTCGATCGGCATGCTCCAATTCTTGCAGGTATGAATCTTCTCGTGCGACGCCAGTGCTGATGCTCGAGCGAAATTGACTCCGCAATGGGTGCACGTATGCTGAGTGGAACTATCATTAATCTCGACTTCGACGTAATTACGGCGCGATTCGCTGGAGTAAGGCAACGTCTCGACTTTGATCAGTCCGTCGGTCTGATTGGGAAACGAATTCATAGACAAATTATACTGGTGATTGATTTGATTACCAATGATATTCTGCTGCGTATATTCAAACTGAGCAACCTCGCCGTTAGGCATGACAGTGAATTCGTGCAGCGTGTCCATTTTGTCTTGATGCCCGGACAGCGTAGCAACGTTCGTCTGATCATTGGTGAAATTATAGCTCGGTATGGACCAATGAACTTGGGAAACTTCGTAATTAGGAATCGCCGTGACAGTGGAGGCAGGCACGGTCGTCACAACGGTCTCAGCTCCGCTGTTTTCAGGCCATTTTCGAAAGGGTTCTGCCGTTTGGTTGACGCTATTGTTGGCCGCTCCTGCCGCGTTTTGCATTATCGCCCGACCCGCGACGTAAGTGTGTATCTTCATGTGATTCGAGAGACTGGACGGTCTCTGAAAATTTGAATTACAAACGTTACATTTGTGCGGTCTCTCCACCTGGTGAACCTGAGCCATGTGAGATTGAAGATTAGCTTTCGATCTGAACAAATTGCCACACGTTCTGCACGCGTGAGGTCGATCGACTTGATGGCATACTACATGATTGTTCAGATCCATTTTTCGCTCGAACCGTTCGCCGCACGTCGTGCACGACAACTTGACAGCCGGGCATGACGCGTGATGCTTTGCCATCTCTGCTTGCGTAAACAAATTGGCGCAATTGGGACAGGAAAGTTTTTTCTCGGTGAAACACGGGTACATTCCACCTAGTTGGCGAAGAGCCTCGACAGCCATGGACTCGTCATCGCCCGAGGTGTAAGGCTGTTGCTGTTCTTCTTGCTTTATATAAATCGGATACACGGACGACTCGTCGTCGTCGTCGTCTTCCGATCTCTCCGCTAGGATCTCTACAGCGGCCTCGACCTCCGTTATTCTGTCGGCGACTTCATTGGCGCTAACCTCGTTCAAGCTGTCACGAAGATCGCACTCGTCGACTACGGGCTCGCATATCTCTTCGTGTGCTATTATCGTTTCCTGGATCGTATCGTGGACGCTCGACAATGGAAAGGCGACATATTGTTCATTTTCGGCTGCCTCCATTATATAACGGCGATAATTAGCATTCGAAAACTGTTCACACAGCGCGTTTGGGACAACAGCGTTGCGAGACCTAATTCGATGCGGTTCTCGACACGTTAAGCTAGGTCATATTTACACGCGGAATTTGAAACATCAATCATCAAACGACTCGGCACATCTGATCGTAGAAACGCGTGCAACACAACCGTGAACAAGCTCACATCGCGATTGGACAGCAAACTATGAACAGTCCGAAGCAGGTTATTTACGAAAAAGTGAAATAACTTCTACTTAACGCGAAGTTCATCGACAATGATTCCTTGTTTTACGAATCGAAATCTTTATTCGATATGTCAGATACATCCCGTCGATTTAAAACTACGCAGGGGAGACAACTTCACGCCGCCCAGCGATAGCCGCCATCTTTGGGTTTCCATCCCGAGGCAATGCCAGACTGTGCCAGACGATGCCGCGACCAGTTACTACCAATCCGCGATGCGCCAATCACAGTCGTGGCTTAAACAAACAATTCGTCTCGACCTGTATTTCGTACGATCTCGCAACTGGAAAGCACCCATAATCTACCGAAAATAACAATACGGAAAAACTGAAATAACGAGTATCGCACTCTCTCTCTCTCTTGCATGGATCTGTCAGTGTCGTTAATTCGCTCACGTTTACCTCTGATATCCACCAATCACAGTTCGTTTAGACGATTTGAAATCCGATTGGTTTTCCTCGCATGCATGCGAAATACGTGACATAACCTCGCACATTCGGCACAAAAGTGATCATCATTGGTCATCTAGCACTGATTACCATGATATTTTGTCTTACCTTGGAGGCATCGAAGATAACTGTACCTGAGTATTGGACTTTGAACATTTGAAATTCTTAATCTGTCAGGATCGTGATTTTCCACTCGCAACGTTTCATCGTTGAACCCTGATTGTTATGAAACAGAACGAGAGTTCCCTCAGTTGGCAGATACTGTGGTGGTTATTCGGTTTAGGATGTATTCCCGTGACATTCCCGTGGTTATTGTATCATCTTTTCGAGATAATAAGACAAAAGCGTCGCAGAGCAAGCTTGGCTGGCAAGGTATTCTTTCTATTCCAAGATGCTAACAGGCCATTGTTTTTCTAACAGGGCAACGTTTTTTCAGGTTGTCATGGTAACAGGTGCAAGTTCGGGGCTGGGTGAAGCTTTAGCTCATGCTTTTTACAGTTGTGGATGTCGAGTGATACTAGCAGCCCGAAGGAAAGACGAATTAGAACGAGTGAAATCGGATCTTTTAAAGACGCATCACGTAGGTCATGATATTCCCGAACGATTCGCAAAAAAAACCCTTATGAATCTTCCCTGTCTCAGACTGTACCGACTCATCCACCGGTGGTCGTGAGCTTGGACATCACAGATTTAAACAAATTATCCTCGGAAGTACAAAAATTACTGAAAATTCACGGACAAATCGATATACTCATCAATAATGCTGGGATTTCGTATCGTGGTGAAATTCTCAGTACAAAAGTCGATATCGACATCAAAGTAATGCTCTGTAATTATTTTGGACAAATTGGTTTGAGCAAAGGTAAATTATTCATAAAAAAATATGCTTCGATGGTACGTTCTGATCACGTATCGAATTTTATTTCTGCAGCTGTTCTGCCAACGATGGTCGAACGACGATCTGGGCATTTGGTTTTTATCAGCAGTGTGCAGGGGAAAATTGCCATACCGTACAGGTAAATAAAAAGAAATTGCCATCGCTACGATCTTGAGATCGTTATTCTACCGAGTTATTCCATTTCAGATCGGCTTACGCTGCCTCGAAACACGCGTTACAAGCTTGGTGCGATAGTGCGAGAGCTGAACTGGCAGAGCATAATATTAATGTGAGTGTTGTTAATCCGGGATACGTTAAGACATCGTTATCGCTTAATGCTTTAACTGGAAGTGGAGAAAAATATGGAGGTAAGTACATCTTCATATCGTTCATCAGCTGGGAGAAAAACTTGAGTTATTGAAATTCTCATGCCTGTATTTGCAGTTATGGATGAGACGACAGAGCAAGGTTACACGCCGGAATACGTTGCTGACGAAGTTTTGAGAGCGGTATTATGCCAGAGCAACGAAGTCACCGTTGCTCCGTTTACGCCGAAAGCAGCGATGCTATTAAGATCTATATGTCCTGTTCTGTATTTCTGGATAATGCGAAAAAGAGCTGGAAAAAGTAGAGAACAATCTTCAAAAAAAGATTAACGCTTGAGAATCAATTTTCTCGATTCGAGAGTATATTAATTTTCAAGGTGATAGAAATAAGCGTAATTTCATCATGGTGCAATATCAGAAAGAGAACTTTTAACTAACCAATATTAGTAATTTATTAACGAGGTGATAGGCACGTCAATTTTAGCAATAATTTTCCAACTCTACTTCGCCTGCTAAGTCCAGTAATAAAATAAATGTTTGTAAAAATTGAGTTGGCAAATGGTAGAAAAACCACACTCTTCGGCAGCACGCAGGACAGATCGAAAGTCCTCGGAGCTATCGAAGACAACAGGATGAAAAATGGAGAAAATTTTGTATCGTCTTCAATAATTGGAATGAATGGCTATCGCTTATCGGGCTGCGTTTTTCATGCACCGGAAAATATAAACAATATTTTCCCTCGATCGGATGGGTTCAGCCATATAACTACTACACGGAATTAACTCGCACACACCTTTGAAAAATGACTCAAAGCTATTTCAGAAATGCATAAAGCGTGGAGCTATCGCAATCTCTCACGATTCTGCGGTGGTCACCCATTTGACGATGACGAATGTTCGAGACACTTCCCATCAGTCGTGCTCAAAAACTAGGGGCAATATAAGAAATGGAGGATAATAATTGTAAATATATCATGGACCTGTCCAGTCGTCCGACATAATTATTATTAGTTCGTTGAAATAAAATGACAATGATCTCACTGCTTTCGAATGTTACTCCCCAGTTCCAATACCTTTCCATGTTATAAACATCCTAAACACTTGATTTTATTAGGAACAACGTAAACGTTCGTGGAGGGGCATCGAGTCTTGTCATATGCATTGAAAATTTGAATGAAAAAACCAGAAGGACTATTCAAAACTATATTTTATTTATTATTACTGTTGTTATTATTATAAGCCACGAATTTGTGGAACTTGTTCACATTATGTACACATTAACACTACGCACCCGTAAATCACATTGGGTCTAAACGGGGCTAATCCAATTTATCTACGTAACACAGGTGCAATAATCGTCACGCGGAACAATTTTGCCGTCATTTTTGTAATAATCTCGTTGCTCGGCGTAAACATTCGAATCATGCTTGATCAATATCAATAACGCCGACGCGTTACGATAATAATATGCAATACAAATTATTCCATCATCGTGGAAGCACGAGAAAGCGATAATTTAAATGCAAGAAAATGCCGCATCATTTACCAAGAAGTAATTGTCATACTTCATCGTCGGATCATCAAAATTATAAAACATTTTTGATTTTTACCTCGCAATCAAATTTTTATCCCATATCAATTTCCTATGCTTTAGCTTAACTAACAGTAACTGATTTAAAAAAAAAAAACGTAGCTTTGGCAGTGAGAAAATTCTAGATAATCCATGTTCGGTTACATATTTATACTTCGTAGGTTTTTTTTTCCAAATCAATTCAATGTTTTTTAGTTTTTTCTAGTTGCTTCTGTGTGAAAAAGGATGTTAGATTTCCTTGTTATTTTTATTGTAAAGCAGTAGAGTAAGTTTTGGGACTTTGACGAGAATGGTAACGACGACTCAAAGTTTGTTCGTCGAGCAGGTAATGAGATTGGATATAGTGCAAAGACGGTGTTACACTAGAATTTAGACATTCTATGAGATTACGACAGGATGAAGATGTTTTCTTGACGAATACTTTATATCGTGAACGAGGAATCGATGCGATAGCAGATGTTTGCTCGTCATTTGATGGTACACGCGTAATGTAGATACCGCGAGAAGCAGGTAATATTCATCTGTTTACACCAACAGTTTATTTGTTTAGCTAGTTTTATTTATTTAGCTATTTGTCAAATTATTTTGTTATACCTTCAGTACCATAGACATGTGTACCATCAAATGGGATCTTTATTCATATAAATTTCTCGCTCACTAGAAGTTTCATTTGGTCGCGTGCTGTCGAGGAAGTAAACCTCGTTGGAATCTTGTTTAAGCAGAAAAGAAATTTGCTAAAATGTCGTGCATAAAAAAAAACGATTGAAAGTATTGTAAAACGTACGAGCTTTGCGGGTCGTTGAAATAACATTTGGGTAAAAAATAATCAAATTGTTCGCATAATCGATGTGTATTAAAATTAAAACGTTCAAGAAACAAGTGTCAACAAACATCCGTAATACTCCCATTGTTTATGTAACATACTCCAACTAACATATGTACAAACTAAAACTGTATACGCCCGTTTCTCGAAATATTGTTCATCGACATCGACGAAGACGAGAAACTATTGTTGATACGACGCGCCAACGACTAGATTACGCGTAACGTTATCAACTTCCTATTCTCGAGGCGAACCGAAATCCTTTGTCTTTTCCTCAACATCGTTCGAATGTTCGTTTAAAATCTTTGTGAATTCGATTAAACTTGGCTCGAACGTCATTGACAACGGCTTGTTGGTAAATGCAGCGAGTACGCAGGACGATGAGCGAAGAAAAAAATGATTATTACTTGGTTGTTGTCAATGTAACAATTTTAACATCGCTGACTTAGCGCGTCGCGGATCTAGCTGCTACTCCCTTCTCTAATATTCCTTTCTCCCATATTTCACGTCTTTTCGTACAATACTCTCATTTAAACGCTTGATACAATCTCCAAGCGCTAATGCTGCATGCCAACAACGTTATACTCGTGTGAAGTATCCTCCTCCTACGATCGTCCCGTCTCACCAAAAATGTAGGGGATGATGGACCAAGGACGGCTAGTAATTCGACGTGAGGTAATTTGCTCGTGTCCGTCTCTACTTGGTACTGACAACACGGATCAAATTGCCATGAGACCGTATAAAGGCCACACGTTATCACAGACGTGAAACCGAACGGAGCACATAGGTACGGTCGATCTGCCCAAATCAAACCTAAAGCCGAAAGAAAAATGGTTACACAACCCACTTCTGAGAATATCTTCGAAGTTTGACGTCAGCTTCATAAGTTTAGGGTAATCAAATGAAACGACGCAAACGTGAAAAATATGCAAACGTAACATCAAATAGCGAGAGTTCGAGAGGCGTACTGCGAAGAACTTTTACACCCTGGATGATTCCAACTTCAGAATTCACTTAAAAAATGAAGCGAGACTGCACTTTACAGCTCGATCACATCGGTACAATTGGCCATAGAAATACCCATCTTTACATATTTACAAATTCGTTACCAAAGAACAACAAAAACCTGATCAACGAACCATGAAAAAAAGGAATATACAGTAGCGTTAACTTGATGAAAGTTGACTTTCCTCCACAAAGTTCTACAAATCTGCCGATATTCCATACATGTAATTCAATGTATTGCTCGACATAGCTGTCGTTTCTTTTGCATCAGCGGTACTCTGTACCCTTACTACGCGTGCTGATTATTTCCATGACCAAATGTGCGAATATTTGTGATGTTTCCCATCCGAGCAAGCTAATTGTTGGAATCAAATGTAAAATCTGAATGAAGAGCTACGTTTCATGAGACTAAAATGCCGAACATGTTTGTTAACACGCCGAATGGATTTGTCGCGACTCGACAATCTTTCTCTCCACCGAGGTTTGAGCACAATTAGCGAGCGGTAGATCAGATTAAGATAGAATACACCATCGAGATTTCCAACCTGTGACAACAGCCGCGAGGCCTGACAGTGCTGCAGTTTTATGAAGACAATTGCCGACGGCGATCCATCGCGAAGTTTCATCACCTAGTTTGGAAGGTTCGATGACGATTAGATTATATTCAGCTTCCAAAGCTCTCTCCAACTCGAATTCGAAAGTTTCGTGTGCATTTTCTCCGTCGTAGACCTCTCTGATAATAGCAACCTTTGCAGAGTCATCCCTGTAAGTACATAAGAGCAGTTGAGTGATAATCGTTCGTGGTACAGCATCGGTGGTTGATTTTATTAGCATTTGGAAGATTTTGCGTGGGCGTCGAAAGGGCCTGTTGGTCCGACGAAGTTGGTAGTTATGTAAGACGTCGTTAGCGAAGTTCCAACATAATATTTGGCCGTCCTATCGGATAGACGTGCCAAGAAGAATTACGTAGTGCCAAAACTCCTCAGAAATGCATTATTAATTAACGAAACCTTGCGAAACGTTGAACGCGATGAAAACAAACAAAAAATTGTCAGCGTTCGTTTCGGTCGATAATTCGGAGGATAGTAAAAGTGATTTTTCGAATTTCGTACATTGATGAGAAACGAGATGATTGGTGACGTCGAATAATCGAATAAAAACATATATTCAAGGTATAAAAACAGAAGATTAGATAGTACAAAGTGTTGGTGCGAATTATCGTTGAAAAGTGACGATTGTACCGTTTTTGAAAACAACGTATTGTCAAGGTCGCGCCGACGGAATAACCAACAACGACGGTGACACCGAGGCGATGCCTATCAAGTCCACGTTTATCAATGAATATAGAAATTAATCTTATTACAAACCTGTCACCCCCTTCATCTACCATCTTTTCAGTCTGTCTCTCGCGAACGATCGGAACAATTTTGGGAGCCGGAACGGAAGTAAATATCTGAGGTGAGAACCGGATGCGTTGGGATCAGATGAGCGCGCCGCGGTCGTTTCGACACTCGTTTGACTAACTATTCGCGCGGCGGGCAATTCAAAACGCGCAGATCGGTTTTCACCAATTTGACCGAAAAGGCATGAATATGCTGTTAAATTTCGAGGTTTGGAAATGAATAACGAAGAATGATGGGCAGTTTTTTGACACGAATCACTCGTGTCAATACATGAGCGCGCCGCGATTGTTTCGACACTCATTTGACTAACTGTTCGCGCGGCGGGAAATTCAAATCGAACAAATCGGTTTTCGTCCATTTGAAGGAAAAGTAACGAGTATGCTGTAACATTTCGAAGTTTGAAGATAAATAATGAAGAATGATGGGCAGTATTTTGACGCGAATCATTCGTTATGAAAATCGGGTATTTCGAAAGAATACGGTACTGAATATATCGTGGCGCTCGTTAGTGACGGGAAGTAGACTATGAACAATCATCTCGATGCTTCCTAATTTCATCACGATAAAAACGAGAAGGTTAACTATTCGAGGTATGACCGTAAAAATTTATTTCCGAACGCAATTAAGGGAAAGTTGATGAACAGATACATATTTTTTAACCGAAAGTTAACGTGGATTTTTTTTTAAACTTTCGCAATTTCGAAACTTTTTTCAAAATTATCACAATCGACTGTAACATCGTTCTTTGGAAACTTTTAAGGATGTTTTGGGGATTAGCAACGATTTACGATTTTTATCTTCAATTTCACCACTTTCGCTTCATGTTTCAAAAATATCACCTGCTCGGCGAAGGAAAGTCTGATGAGTGGATATCCGTCCATAAAATACGCGTGCAGTAATGGAAGCGGTGAAAATCGATCAAAACTCCGCGGAAACTGGAGAGAATTAGAACAAAATGCGAAGTTGTCTGAATTGTTGCTTGATACTTAGAAATAATTTTCGTGTCCCGTTCCACTTAATCATATAAATCGTTCGCCTAGAAAGCGTCCGGCACGCTTATTAATAATCGAGCCGCGACCAGAGTCGTTTCCGGTGTGAAAAATTATGGAGGTACTTCCAGTTTCGGAATCCTTTGATTTTTAGGTGCGAGTCACGTTTGAATTTCGAACGGTACGAAGTTGTCCGTAACGGCGCGCGACGTCGCGCGCAGCGGTGGGGACTATTTTCCCTCGCGGTGAGAGATTCCATGTTACGCTCGGCGTCGTGCGGTCAGTGGCGCGAGCTCAGCGCTGCCAAGGGGACAGACGTTGAGTTACAGTGAGTTATAGACAGATGGACGTGCGCACGAGTCTTCTGTCATGGAGTGTCTTCGTATAAAAATGCGAAAAGGTTCAGTCTCAAAGAATCATAAAGCGTGTTACGAATCGCGAAACGAGGACGGTTAACGCCGAAATAACACTCATCGAAAAACCGGCGCCGGACGAGTGTCTTTTTTTTCCTGTTACGATCCCGTCGTGGTGGTGACAGGTTCGTCCGGAGAGAAGGCGAAGGGAGTCAGGTAGATCGCCTACTACGAAATCACGTATGTCGTGAAAAATCCGCGTTCGATTCGTTCACCACGTGTCGATCGGTGGAAACAACGGGAAAGACGTTGGTGAAACGTACATCGTGTGAAAAATAAAACGTGACGCGAGTGACGATCGGTCGCGTTGGAAAACCGTTAATCACGGAGGAATTCGAGTGGAAAACATAGGCGAAAATTTGACAAACGTTCAGAAATCTCCTACCCGTAAACTTGGACGAGTGGCGATTGATGACCGTTGGTAAAACAGGTGACGCGTGGTGACAAGTTGTAAACAACGACCCTTCGTTTCGGTGTTGCTGCTGCTGCGTTCCGACGCGAAAATTTCACGAACCTTCGCGATTCGATCCGCGTTTGTTTTCGAAATTTCTCGAATTTGTCCGAACTCGTAGATGAGCGAGCGTCATTTGTTATCGAACGCGCGAACGAACGAACGAACGAACACGAACAAACGAACGAACCGAGCCAAAGACTTCCGTTTTCCGGGATAAACAGATCACTTGTTTGTTAGACGTCGTATCTAGTATTGTATCTCCGCGGGACACGTCGATCGTCGAGAAATTCCAACAAGGTCGACGAATCGAACGTATGTCCGAAATCCGCGTGTCGAATTAGCCGTAACAATAACAACGCATCGTCACGGAAACGCGTAGAAATAATCGGGGAAGAGAATTCTCCGCGGTGTGCATTTGTTTAAATCGAGTTGGTGCTACGAAGTGATAATCGCATCTGATAATCGTACTGCATCTTGGGTGATACATTATTCGGTAGTGTTTTGTTTTTTTCTCGCTCGGTGACGGAACGACGACCATGTTGCACGAAAGTTGATCGTCGTTTGTTTTCTCCTCGTAAAACTTCGGATCGCGCATCGTCGATCGAAATGTCAGGAGGAGTAGCGGCGAACGCAGTGAGGAGCAGCGTCTCCGAATGCAGGAAGTTCGTACCGAATATATTCAACAAGAGCAAGTGTAGCAGCTGCTTCAAACAGAAGGAGGAACACAGCGCGGAGGCATTGGAATGCAACAGGGTGAGTTTTGCTTCCTTCCAATACATAAATCGAACTAGTCGCCCTTCGAGGCTTTCAGCCCGCGCGTCAAAACTTTTCGTATCGTAACCGGATATTTTTTTCTCTTCTTCTTCACGTTCCCCGAGTTTATTTTTGCCATCCAAAGCTCGTCATTCGACTCGTGGCGCGACTGATGCCGATGCGAACCGGCAAGGTGATGCGCCTCTTATCGACACATTGATTTGTCAAAAACAAAAGAATAACTGTCGTGTTTGACCCGCGACGCGGGGGAATTCGTACGCACGCTAGAGCGTAGTAACAGCACTAGAGATACCACGGTATCTACCACCGAGCGATGATGATAAGACATAGCCTCGGGTCGAATCGTTTCACAAACGGAACCAGGTATATACGCGCGGTGGAGTGTGACTCAAATTTCGGCTTGCCACGAAATGAGTTTTCCGTTCATCCGTCGTTCTCTGCTACCCGCGTCACTAGAAAATGTCACTAGAAATAATTGACGATCAACATTTTTACAATTAATCTAGGAAAAGGATTATTCTACGAATTCTACGCGCGTTACAATTTTGTCTTCGTTCTTCTCCATCTACGATATGTTTATACGTTACACGCTGGAAGAAAAATGATTTTTCACGAAAACCCGTGTTTTGGGACCGTTTTCCTTGTTTACTTCGCCTCGCGATGCGGAATGTTTGTTGCAGCCTTGCACATTCCCGTTCGACTCTCTTCGCGCATACCAGGCGCTCGTTCTCCTCCGCGTCCCATCTCTCCGTCCTGCAACTCCTTAATTTGTCGGTGCTCGGCTCGTTTTGAAAACCCGCTTCTTTATTTCGTGCCGCGAAATTGCCTCGCGGCGTCACCTTGACCCTCGGCCTCACCAAACTCCGTAAATATTTTCGTTTCGTAACATCGACACCGTGCACGATATATCGCCCGAAAAAAATTAAAAAACGATTAAAAAACAACTGCAAACACTTTCGAAAGGCGAAAGTCGAATCTCAAAAAACTCGTGATAAAAAAAAGGTCCAGCATCTGTACGACCTACCGAAATTATCACGTCGCTCTCGGAACGTAGGTATCGTCCAGGTGATAAATAAATCTGCCGGAGAAAAAACGCAGAAATTGGAAATAGAAATTTACGGCTTCCAATAGCCGCAGCACGCTCCTTTTTATTTCGTTTTTAGAAAGTGACGTGACTTCTTACATGGATTGCGCTTCGACTCGCGAACGATCGTTCGAGTAAATAAAAAATTCTAAGAGAGCCTCTATCAGCTCGACTAAATATTTACAAACCATTTCCGCTGTTTACACGGTTCACAGATCTCTCGGGAAATTTTCCAGCAAAAAAAAGACAAATACGAAAAAAAATACAAAAATAAAAGTACAAATACAAAAACAAGAAACAAGAAAATACGACGATAAAAAAATACAAAAACAATGGAAACACGGATAAAAGACAAAAAATGAAACAAAAAACTGCGCGCCACAGTTGTAGTCAACGAACCAGCGACAGCGGTATAAACGTATCCGTGAAAAGATTGGAGAAGAAGCGAATCTTCGACGAATTTGTGCCCCGCGCCGCAACCTTTGCCTTCGCGTAGTACCTCGTTACATGTACGTGCAGGGAGGTCCGTGCCGCGTTACGCCGTGCCGAACCCGTGCCGAACGTCATCGTCAACCGTGAACCGCTACGCATCGGCATCCCGCTAACCTCTGTTGCTTGCAACCACTACGAACGACTGACAACCACTATACCATAAAGACTCTCTGCCCATCACCTCGCTCGCCGATATCGTCAAGAATTTTGGGCTTGCCTGCCGTACCTTACCGAGAAACTATTGACCCGACTCGATGTAACCGACAGCCGCGTAGGTTCCGACAATCTTTCTTCGTCGCCTCGGGTCGCGCGCTCGCACGACAATCATATCGCGCCAGCGTGTGACATACAGCGACTCTTCGTGTCCATACGTAACGCCGAGCATACGAATCGACGTATATGGGGAATTCCATGCCAACGCCCATTCGTTTTTTGTTTTCCATTACTTTTCTTTCTTCCCGACGCGCCGTTGGAATTCGTCCTTGTCGTATCGATTAAATCGAACGAAATCGATCAGATATTGAAATTATCCCGCGTTGCGCAATCGCCACCTTGCTAAGAGTAAATTGTAGGAAAATGTGCAATCTCTCGAACACTTATAACCACGCTAGTCTCTGACACATCGCGTTCGCGGTTCGCATAACTTCGAAGTTGAGAGGAAAAATGGATGTTTTCAAAAATTCCAAATAGATGCAATCGTTCGAAACGCGCGATGTCACCTTTATTTTGCTCGTTTGGTCGTCCTCGTAGGTCAGTTTTCAACACAGTTACGCCACGCGGAGTTGTTAACTATCGCAGTAGATGAACGTGCGAAAATGTGTCGAGGAACTTCAAAGTGACGTAACTCTGTTGAAAATGAACTTATGGAGGCGATTAAAGAAGCAAATTAAAGCTAACGTTGCCTACTTTATGGCTGTGATATCGATATCATAGCCTGATGCGTACATTCGCGTTGAATCGCTTGCAAATGACAAATGATTTTTTTAGGGAAAATTTCTATTTTTTTTACATCGATGTAGCGCGTCGGCGAGATATGACAGAGTGGCGGGGTCAAGATCATTGGAAAGCTTATTCTTTTATCTTCAATTTGAATGGTCTAAGGTCGCCGTAGCTCAATTTTTCACGGAGTTATGCTACTTTGCAGCGCGTCGTGCGGATTCCGCGGCGGATGGGAAAATCATTGGGACTTTTTTCGCGCCCGCTGATATCGCGCAATGATACGTGCACTCGTACATTATTACACGTCGGATGGAAAGTTTTCGAGTGAGAGCTCGACGAATATAGATTTTGTTTGTAGAAGCGTAACACTTACGGAGGCTACGTGATTACTTAAATCGTGACAATAGACCGAACGTTGCTTCGTTAGCACGTGGCCTTTTGTAACGCGGCATACGTAACGCGAAGGAGCACATAATACAGAAATGTATACCGTTACAGGAGAAGAGAATAACGTTTGATGTCGCGTGTGCGTATATCGGCGTTTCGAACCGTGACACGTATCCGCCGTCCAGTACACGCGATGACCTTTAATAGTTTCCTCGATTTTTTCGCTACCCCGTTTCGACCGTCACGCGATGACTATTTGCGACTCGTAGCTGCGTTATTCTACGCAGTGTCAAATTTCGGAAGAAACTACCGGGATCCCCTTTTTCCAACAGCATTGGAGTGGAAATTAAAAATAATTGCGAATCGGCGTTATCATTCTAAGGGATTAGTCTACTCTAGACGTGCCGAAAAAAGGGTCCATATTTCCGATTGAAAATGAATGTCACTGTAAAAAAAACGCGGGTTTATTGTTTTCATATTATTTATTGTTTATCGTTTATATTCATAACAATTGACATCAAGCTCGCGAATGTGAATGATCGTGCACTTAGGTATAGACCAACGTAGACAGACCTCTAATAGTCTGTTTCCCTGTGCATGCATGTTTCCTTCTATACGTCCAGCACGTGTGCCTGTTTGTCTGGCTTTTTAACGTCGGCATAAAAGTCGTTGTACCGTCTTTCTTCTTCCTTAACGAGGATCTGGACCTTTACTGGAAAAACATGATCCTATTCCATAAATGCCAGACCGAACTCGTCTCTATCGGAAACACAACCGTATTGTACAGGGTGTTGCACATTTTCAAAACTTTTTTCATCCAAACTTTCCTGTCCACCAGAGTTTTTACGCGCGAAATAACGTAATTAATTGATCTGGATGTAAATATTTTATTCGTGAGTTAAATCATTTTTTTTTCGCCCACACGGAACGGACTCGATGCTCGGATGGGAGTTGAGAGTCACGTTTAATGAATTCTTGATCGTGGCGCGTTGAAAAAATCAATCCGTATTTATGCGATGGGTGCGATGTATTCGCAGAACGCATCGGACTCGTCAATGACTGCGGTCTGTGACGTCTGCATTTATGGTCTTGCACCTCAACGGTAGCACCATCCGCTTCTTCGTATTTCGGTTACGCGGAATCTTTGCAGCGTTACTCAGTTAATTCACCGTTCGATATCCGAGCTTCCTCGATTCATTCATTCTACGATCAGTTGACCTTGCATTCTGCTCTTCGACGTCCATCGTGGCTAGAAAATCAAACTACGAAATTGCCGAATACATTCTCGATGATCTAGCTCGCGAACGATCGCATCTACGTCGATTCATCATCAGACATTTTTTGTTCACCACATCCAGAGCTACATTTTTTGTTCGAACATTTTTTCCAAAAAAACGCATACTTTTCGAAATATTTCCGATTTTCCGATGGAAATTCGATGATTTTTTTAGTAAGATCAGCATTTCGTTTTACTTTTTTCACGATCGTGCCGAGACTATTACCGATACGTGATCCAACTACTGGACCTTTTTTGTAGAGGATTTCGAAAGCTACTTTTTTTGTCTGTGATACATCGTCGTAAAATTTATAGTTTTCGAGATACGTTCGATTAATCCCCGTTTGCAGGAGATCGCGTGACCAGGAATCTCGTCTCGAAAATCTTTTCGTGATTCATTATCCACCTCGACTTTCAGAGGCCACGGAACACGAAATTTCAATTTATTTCATCCGAGAAGAAATTTCAGACGGTCAACTCTACTCTTACTAGTAGACGACGTCGACGACGACGACGACGACTGTTCACCGATTCTACTTTCTTTCTCAAAAGATTTATTCGCGCCCGGTCAGTTTCACTGTAGGCTTTCGAGTCGTATCAGCCTCGGGCGTAGCGCCTACTCGTGACTTTTCATCGTCGAGGGAAAACAATTTCACACGAACGCCAATTCCATCTCATTATTTCTCACCCAGAAATTTCTCTCCATTTCGTTTTCCACAACTGCGATCAACCCCAAAAATGAGCCTAAGCGAATTATTAAAAAAAAAAACACCTGCGTCCAGAAATACTAACTAAAAAAATGAAAAATGCGCTTCATAATATATCTCTTATATCTATGAATAATTCATCTTACGTTATTTTTTTGAAATACAAATATTTTTTTAATTATCCCTGAATTTTCTCCATATTGGAATAATACGTCCCCTGCGACTCCCACAACTGAGACGAATCTAATGACACCTCCTAAGTGCTATGACAACAACAACACCTCTTCTTAAATCAATTTTGTTAAATCACTTTAAGTAATATCAACAAACTCGAATCGATTGTGCACAAGTTCCCGACAATTTTATCTCCCAAATCACAGGTAATCCAATGAGTTATTTAGATCATGACGCCTATAGTAAAATTTCCAACGAAGTCAGCGTTCCTACTATCGAATCTACTCATAGTGAAAATATTTACATTTTACTCGCAAGATTATTATGAACAACATCAAATGTGATGATCTGGTTGGTCTATTTTCTTCAAAAGATAATATGTATTTGGACGAAAGGACCTACAAACCTAATTTTCTGCATATTGGCACTCCTTAAATACTGAATTAAGTCAGCAAATAAATTTTAGTACATCTACATGCTCCTTATCTAACAAAGATCCAGCGTCATACTAGTTTTAATATATATTCAACATTTTTTTTCTACGTGAATTATAACTACTATTGTGAAGTTAGTGCCTATAGATTAGTTTTAAAAAAATATCTTTTTGTGTATAACGACTTGGAGTCTGTTTGTCGTTATTATTAATAATACTAATGTCAAAGAACTAGAAATACATATGCTCGAAAAATATGGGCAATTCTTCGACAATAGAGTAAAAATAGAATCGACTATTAAAAACTAGTTTGCAGAATTTTTCTCGATGAACAAAAAATAAAAAAAACAGCCACTTCCTGTACGAAAGTGCAGCGAATAAGCGAACGAAATTGACGGGAAGCGCAGATTGCAATTGTTGTTGTAAATTTTCGCGTGTGTAAGAGTTTGCGCGCGTGTGGCATTTCTGTCGCCGATATCGACGACGTTATTGGTTATATCGAGTTTATTGATTCTATCAATACGATTCGTTTCGTCGTTATTGTCGCGAACGTATGCGCGCACGTACGTGCGCGAAGCTACTACTAACATGGCGAAGAGTTCCGTTGATAACATTGTAAATAAAATTATTCGACCCTTATAGAATTTCATTCGCTTCGAGTCGAAGGTAGAAACGTCTATGAATGTATGTGTAAACGTTTTATAAATAATGCATGAGGAACACTTATTATTTATACGGGTGTGCCGTGCCTTTGCGCTCGCCTCGGCCCGAGTATTTGTATTTGTACTCGCGTACCTACGTGCGTTCGTACGTGTATCGCGAGTACCTTCGAGCGCAAAGAGACGCGAGGAGAGATTACGATTTCATCGCGCGAGTTCATTGAGGCCTGCGCGAGTAGGCGCGAGCGCAATGATCTACTCTTTATTTCCCCGTAACACTAGTTATTCGAGATCCGTTGCGTCCTTTATCTCCGTCGCTCGTGCTCTTCGACTCTCGTTTCAAAAATTCCCCGATTTTCCCTCTCGTTCCTCACGTTTATCGTGCCATTGACCGCTACTCCGCGACATATCCCGAATTTGCGGGCAAACTGTGGCAGTTACGATGATAGAGGACTGAACTTTTTTTGTTGAAATCTTCAAAAGCTACATCTTTTGTCCGACCCATTTTTCCGAATGACTCCTAGTTTCCAATTTATCTCCACTTATTGTGAATATTTTTCAACGATCGAACATTTTCGACTGCATTTTTCGCAATTCCGGCGAAATTATCGTAGTTGCGGTGAAACATGACTGAACCTTTTTCGTCGCAATCTTCAAAAGCTACATCTTTTGTCCGACCTATTTTTCCGAATGACTCCTAGTTTCCGATTTATCTCCACTTATTGTGTTTATTTTTCAACGATCGAACGTTTTTGACTGCATTTTTCGCAATTCCGGCGAAATTATCGTAGTTGCGGTGAAACATGACTGAACCTTTTTCGTCGCAATCTTCAAAAGCTACATCTTTCGTCCGACCCATTTTTCCGAATGACTCCTAGTTTCCGATTTATCTCCACTTATTGTGAATATTTTTCAACGATCGAACGTTTTCGATTGCATTTCTATATGCTTCTTTTCGGAAAGTGTTAAGGAAAGGAAGTTTTCTCACGTTTCGAATCGTGATGATCGTACGCAACGCGATATGACCAGAGAGAAGGAGAAAAAGAAAGAGAGAGAGAGAGAGCGCAGACCTTAAATTTCATCGACCTATAAATTCTGTCCTACTTGCGGAGATTGTTGGTACAGAAGTAAAGGTAAAGCGAGACGAGGGTTTGCGCGCATCGATCGAACTAGGTATCTCACCGACTTACCGATGATTTGACCCGGTGAGTTACGCTAAACGACGAGCAACCATAAATAACGAGTCCAATTCTGCTGCGAACTTTTAAAGTCGCGCTCGAAACGCCGTTTATTCACGCGACTCTCCTAAATCATTGTCTCCCATTACGAGATTCGAACAGAAGCCGAAAAAACGACAAACTAGAAAAACCGTATAATCATTAAAAATAAAGGCATAAGGGAACAAATTAACAAATGAACAAGCGAACAAGCAAACAAGAGAACAAGAGAACAAGAGAACAAGAGAACAAGTACTCAAGCAAATAAGCGAACAAGTGAACAAAGAATAACCGAAGTTCCTAGCCAAGATGGACGTGTGCTTTTTTGTGCGTGAACACAGTTAAGCCGAATGTTTGCTTCTTGAGAGGGAGGATTCGACTTCGTTCGCGACGCGAGCGCGACTTAAGCTCACTACCACACGACTCATAACGATCGGAAATTATATCCGTATTGATAGGTAGGCAATATCTCGTCTCGAGTAGCCGACCCATGTTTACCCTATCACGAAGTGGATGTCCTCGTCGTGACCGTGAAACTAATTGCCGACGCCGTCGAGAGTCCCGCGTGGACCGATAAATCTCCGCATCGCGTAAACCGAAACGAAAGTGAAGCGCGCCACGTGGACGCTGACTCGCGAGGGATACGAATCGAGGGGTTGGCGGTTCGCCCGTTTTTTCGGAGATTCGGGTACGAATTTGGTAAATTTGTCGGGAGGACAGACGACGCGTGGGCGTCGGTCTCTCTCGAAACACCGCGCGCTCGTGCCGTTTCTCTCCTTCCTGGTCACGTCTCGCGAGCGTTTCGGGACAGTTATATCGGACGTGGGAGTTGGAAACCTTCCTGCCGACGCACCTGTTCCAGATTCCTATCAACGGTTCATGCTCGTTGTATCGCATCGGCGATAAAACGGACGCGCGCGATAAGCGATCGTATCGCGTCGCGAGTGTCACTTTACTCGACGAGGTCACGATAGTCGCGCTTCGCGAACCGCATCGACCCGACCAACCGATTTTTCTTCCGCCAACATCCCGATAACGAAATCGGATTTCTTCGACATCGCGCGACGTCCTTTCATTCTATACTCTCCATACCCGAAAAAGGTCCGCCATTTTGTAATTCACCTCTTCCAAATCGCGTTCTTAATTACGTAGGAAAAAATTCAATCTCAACGAGTTGATCACTTCTCGCTAAATTGGTCTTTTGTAGCCAGATTTCCCTCCCCCCCTCAAATTGCAACATTCTATCCGTAAATCCGACGAGTCGAAATTGTTGGCTTCCTGTATCCGCCTGATGTATATTTTTTTGAATTTCCGGTAACAGGAAGCGGAAGAGTCGATCGTACGTATTTTCACATTGTTCGATCAGATCACGCGACGATTCGTGACTCGTTGTATAATTACACCGGCGGCGTTGGTGAATAATTACGTACCTATCGTCGAAACGACGTCCCTCGCATCGTGGCGACTCTCGAACACGTATTTGATAGGTCGCGGTGTCGAGACGCGCGTCTACGCGTTGCATTGTATGCATAGCTTAGCCGGGATGCGTTGTGCCAAGACTCTAAGGTAGGCTGCTGTATTCCCATCTCTTGCGTCGCGAAGCCTGAAAATCGTGGACGTGAAAAATTGTTCCGAACAATATCTCGTGAAATATCGATTTTAGAAAAAAACTGGTCTAACAAAAAACGTTGCTCGCGGAAAGTTGTACATAAAAGGTTGTATGCATTTTCCACGTAGCTGCGATACTTTGGGAGTTATCGAGTAAAATCCACTTTTTGATCGTTTTTGGGTCCTGATTAGGCATTATTTCGCAATATCTTCGGAACCGTTGGTCCTACGGAAAAATGTTTCGAATAAAAAATGTAGACCTTGATACGTTTGACAAAATAGCTACCATGGATTTTCCACGTAGCTGCGATACTTTGGGAGTTATCGAGTAAAATCCACTTTTTGATCGTTTTGGGGTTCTGATTAGGCATTATTTCGCAATATCTTCGGAACCGTTGGTCCTACGGAAAAATGTTTTGAATAAAAAATGTAGATCTTGATACGTTTGACAAAATAGCTCCTATGGATTTTCCACGTAGCTGCGATACTTTGGGAGTTATCGAGTAAAATCCACTTTTTGATCGTTTTTTGGTTCTCATTAGGCATTATTTCGCAATATCTTCGGAACCGTTGGTCCTACGGAAAAATGTTCTGAATAAAAAATGTAGATCTTGATACGTTCGACAAAATAGCTCCTATGGATTTTCCACGTAGCTGCGATACTTTGGGAGTTATCGAGTAAAATCCACTTTTTAATCGTTTTTGGGTTCTGATTAGGCATTATTTCGCAATATCTTCGGAACCGTTGGTCCTACGGAAAAATGTTCTGAATAAAAAATGTAGATCTTGATACGTTCGACAAAATAGCTCCCATGGATTTTCCACGTAGCTGCGATACTTTGGGAGTTATCGAGTAAAATCCACTTTTTGATCGTTTTTTGGTTCTCATTAGGCATTATTTCGCAATATCTTCGGAACCGTTGGTCCTACGGAAAAATGTTCTGAATAAAAAATGTAGATCTTGATACGTTCGACAAAATAGCTCCCATGGATTTTCCACGTAGCTGCGATACTTTGGGAGTTATCGAGTAAAATCCACTTTTTGATCGTTTTTTGGTTCTCATTAGGCATTATTTCGCAATATCTTCGGAACCGTTGGTCCTACGGAAAAATGTTTCGAATAAAAAATGTAGATCTTGATACGTTCGACAAAATAGCTCCTATGGATTTTCCACGTAGCTGCGATACTTTGGGAGTTATCGAGTAAAATCCACTTTTTGATCGTTTTTGGGTTCTGATTAGGCATTATTTCGCAATATCTTCGGAACCGTTGGTCCTACGGAAAAATGTTCTGAATAAAAAATGTAGATCTTGATACGTTCGACAAAATAGCTCCCATGGATTTTCCACGTAGCTGCGATACTTTGGGAGTTATCGAGTAAAATCCACTTTTTGATCGTTTTTTGGTTCTCATTAGGCATTATTTCGCAATATCTTCGGAACCGTTGGTCCTACGGAAAAATGTTCTGAATAAAAAATGTAGATCTTGATACGTTCGACAAAATAGCTCCCATGGATTTTCCACGTAGCTGCGATACTTTGGGAGTTATCGAGTAAAATCCACTTTTTGATCGTTTTTTGGTTCTCATTAGGCATTATTTCGCAATATCTTCGGAACCGTTGGTCCTACGGAAAAATGTTTCGAATAAAAAATGTAGATCTTGATACGTTCGACAAAATAGCTCCTATGGATTTTCCACGTAGCTGCGATACTTTGGGAGTTATCGAGTAAAATCCACTTTTTGATCGTTTTTGGGTTCTGATTAGGCATTATTTCGCAATATCTTCGGAACCGTTGGTCCTACGGAAAAATGTTCTGAATAAAAAATGTAGATCTTGATACGTTCGACAAAATAGCTCTCATGGATTTTCCACGTAGCTGCGATACTTTGGGAGTTATCGAGTAAAATCCACTTTTTGATCGTTTTTTGGTTCTCATTAGGCATTATTTCGCAATATTTCCGGAACCGTTGGTCCTACGGAAAAATGTTTCGAATAAAAAATGTAGATCTTGATACGCTTGACAAATTAGCTTTCTTTGATTTTCGACGTAGAGGCAGTATTTTGCCCGTCAGGCGCGAAAATGTTTTGTTCAGGCGGAAATAAATGGCGAAATCGAAATGTTTTGTGGGAGGGAAGGCTAGGGTGGTGATTTTCGAGCTCGCGAGTGTTCGTGCGTTCGATTATGATTATCGTTGCGTGAAACGAGCCCCGAATTATAGGCTAGTCCGATAGGAATAGTCGTAGTAACAGCGGCGTTGAGCAATCTCTCGCGAGAAGGCACGGAGTAGAGGTTTCGAGGAGTGACGGAAGGGCACGCCGCGTTGCGAGAGGCATGAGCCGCCGCTGAGCGAGATACTACACCTGTGACAGCAAAAAAGTATCGCCGCGCAATCTCTCTCTCGGATGTACAGGGTGACTACGCGCCGTCGTCGCCGTCTATTTCCCGCAATATCTGGGCCCCCGTAGTTTCCACGAGAAAATCGTTGAGACAAAACCTGTTCGTCTCGCCTCAAGGAACTTTATTGGTCCAGTCCAATTTCATCGTAGGTTCCACCGTTCTCTAGATAATTCCGTCCAAACCTCGCCGCGCAATCTCTCGATCGCGATGACCTCGCTCGTTCCGCAAATCGAATGATTAGCCGTCTTTGAGTCATCGCGTCGCCTTCTAATCGATCGTCTTCATGCTTCGCCCTCAAATTCCTCTCTGGCGCCGGTAAGGAAACGTCACGGCTTCCCAGAATTTTTCATTCAGCGCGAATACCATCAGTCGAACTCATCGCCAAACGAATTGCTCAACTCTGCGATGAAAAACGACGCGTTCGCCAATTACCGTTCGAATCACTACGACAAATTCTACGAACGAATATTCTCGCGAGAATGAAATGTGAAAAGTGAATTCTTAGCATTCGCTCGCTGACGAAAAAATGACTCAGGTAGCCCAACAATCCGCATCATTTGTTTTCCTAGAATAGAACAAAACTCCAAGGTATAAAAATATTTTTACTATTATTAATAATAATAATAATAATAATAATAAATCATAATAATCATAATAATAATAATAATAATAATAATAATAATTACTACAGCGAAAAGTTTTATCGGTCGAAAGGTAAAATAGCGTCAGGAGGGCGAAAATTATCGAGAAGAAGGGGAAAAAATGAAGAAGGACGTGAAAAATTATAGATGTGCGGTTTATGCGGATTAATAAATTTCCCTCGCGATGTATTAATTAGTCGGCGGGTAATTAACGATAATCGAAGAGTGCAGCTCGCGAGCCGTTTCGCGGCTAATGCATTCAAGATGGCGACGTGGCTGCGTTTGAACTTCCGGAAGGCTAAACATACGTTGCTCGTACGTCGATCGCTAAATAATTGCACCTTGCATAACCGTAATTAGCTAATGCGATAATTAAAACTTGTCTAACCAGAAGTGGGATTTTTATAAACGAAGCTCGTATGCGCGAGAATCGCATCCTTGATTCTTATCGCCTTGGATTTTTCGTTGTTTTTTTTTTCGTTGAGTTTAGTTTTTTTTTGGTGAAAAACGTGTCCACTGAGAATTGAATTTGATGAGTTAGCGAGCGAGCGAGGTATTTTTTCAAGGACCATTTTACGACCCTGTCCGCGGGGGAAACTAAAGATCGGAGTAAAGTAGCGCGACGAGGCACGAAAAAAAGGTGGAAATTCCTCTCGCGCGAAGACAACAGTCCATCTTATGGAAAAATGTTCGATATAAAAAGTGTAGATCTTGGAACGTTTGACAAAATAGCTCCTATGGATTTTCCACGTAGCTGCGATACTTTGGGAGTTATCGAGTAAAATCCACTTTTTGATCGTTTTTGGGTTCTGATTAGGCATTATTTCGCAATATCTTCGGAACCGTTGGTCCTACGGAAAAATGTTCTGAATAAAAAATGTAGATCTTGATACGTTCGACAAAATAGCTCTCATGGATTTTCCACGTAGCTGCGATACTTTGGGAGTTATCGAGTAAAATCCACTTTTTGATCGTTTTTTGGTTCTCATTAGGCATTATTTCGCAATATTTCCGGAACCGTTGGTCCTACGGAAAAATGTTTCGAATAAAAAATGTAGATCTTGATACGCTTGACAAATTAGCTTTCTTTGATTTTCGACGTAGAGGCAGTATTTTGCCCGTCAGGCGCGAAAATGTTTTGTTCAGGCGGAAATAAATGGCGAAATCGAAATGTTTTGTGGGAGGGAAGGCTAGGGTGGTGATTTTCGAGCTCGCGAGTGTTCGTGCGTTCGATTATGATTATCGTTGCGTGAAACGAGCCCCGAATTATAGGCTAGTCCGATAGGAATAGTCGTAGTAACAGCGGCGTTGAGCAATCTCTCGCGAGAAGGCACGGAGTAGAGGTTTCGAGGAGTGACGGAAGGGCACGCCGCGTTGCGAGAGGCATGAGCCGCCGCTGAGCGAGATACTACACCTGTGACAGCAAAAAAGTATCGCCGCGCAATCTCTCTCTCGGATGTACAGGGTGACTACGCGCCGTCGTCGCCGTCTATTTCCCGCAATATCTGGGCCCCCGTAGTTTCCACGAGAAAATCGTTGAGACAAAACCTGTTCGTCTCGCCTCAAGGAACTTTATTGGTCCAGTCCAATTTCATCGTAGGTTCCACCGTTCTCTAGATAATTCCGTCCAAACCTCGCCGCGCAATCTCTCGATCGCGATGACCTCGCTCGTTCCGCAAATCGAATGATTAGCCGTCTTTGAGTCATCGCGTCGCCTTCTAATCGATCGTCTTCATGCTTCGCCCTCAAATTCCTCTCTGGCGCCGGTAAGGAAACGTCACGGCTTCCCAGAATTTTTCATTCAGCGCGAATACCATCAGTCGAACTCATCGCCAAACGAATTGCTCAACTCTGCGATGAAAAACGACGCGTTCGCCAATTACCGTTCGAATCACTACGACAAATTCTACGAACGAATATTCTCGCGAGAATGAAATGTGAAAAGTGAATTCTTAGCATTCGCTCGCTGACGAAAAAATGACTCAGGTAGCCCAACAATCCGCATCATTTGTTTTCCTAGAATAGAACAAAACTCCAAGGTATAAAAATATTTTTACTATTATTAATAATAATAATAATAATAATAATAAATCATAATAATCATAATAATAATAATAATAATAATAATAATAATTACTACAGCGAAAAGTTTTATCGGTCGAAAGGTAAAATAGCGTCAGGAGGGCGAAAATTATCGAGAAGAAGGGGAAAAAATGAAGAAGGACGTGAAAAATTATAGATGTGCGGTTTATGCGGATTAATAAATTTCCCTCGCGATGTATTAATTAGTCGGCGGGTAATTAACGATAATCGAAGAGTGCAGCTCGCGAGCCGTTTCGCGGCTAATGCATTCAAGATGGCGACGTGGCTGCGTTTGAACTTCCGGAAGGCTAAACATACGTTGCTCGTACGTCGATCGCTAAATAATTGCACCTTGCATAACCGTAATTAGCTAATGCGATAATTAAAACTTGTCTAACCAGAAGTGGGATTTTTATAAACGAAGCTCGTATGCGCGAGAATCGCATCCTTGATTCTTATCGCCTTGGATTTTTCGTTGTTTTTTTTTTCGTTGAGTTTAGTTTTTTTTTGGTGAAAAACGTGTCCACTGAGAATTGAATTTGATGAGTTAGCGAGCGAGCGAGGTATTTTTTCAAGGACCATTTTACGACCCTGTCCGCGGGGGAAACTAAAGATCGGAGTAAAGTAGCGCGACGAGGCACGAAAAAAAGGTGGAAATTCCTCTCGCGCGAAGACAACAGTCCATCTTATGGAAAAATGTTCGATATAAAAAGTGTAGATCTTGGAACGTTTGACAAAATAGCTTCCATGGATTTTCCACGTAGCTGCAATACTTTGGCAGTTATCGAGTAAAGTCCATTTTTTGATCGTTTTTTGGTTCTGATTAGGCATTATTTCGCAATATCTTCGGAACCTTCCATCTTATGGAAAAATTTTCCGAATAAAAAGTGTAGATCTTGGAACGTTTGACAAAATAGCTCCCATGGGTTTTCCACGTAGCTGCGATACTTTGGCAGTTATCGAGTAAAATTCACTTTTTGATCGTCTTTTGTTTCTGATTAGGCATTATTTCGCAATATCTTCGGAACCTTCCATCTTATGGAAAAATTTTCCGAATAAAAAGTATAGATCTTGGAACGTTTGACAAAATAGCTTCCATGGATTTTCCACGTAGCTGCAATACTTTGGCAGTTATCGAGTAAAATTCACTTTTTGATCGTCTTTTGTTTCTGATTAGCCATTATTTCGCAATATCTTCGGAAGTGTCGATCCTACGGAAAAATGTTCCGAATAAAAAGTGTAGATCTTGGAACTGCGATCGAAGTTAGCGATCGAGCGAATTATTTTTTCAAGGACAATTTTTACGACCCTGTCCGCGGGGGAAACTGAAGATCGGAATAAAGTAGCGCGACGAGGCACGAAAAAAAGGTGGAAATTCCTCTCGCGCGAAGACAACAATAAATGAGGTGGAAGACGGCAGAAATGTGACGAAACGCATTCGCGTGCATCTCGCGGAGCGCCGAAGCCAGGCAAAGCGATGACGAATCACGCGGCTTGTTTCTCGCGAGAGAAACCAAAGACTCGTGGATACAGGTCGACCTTGATGGACAGGATGCTACTACCTGATGCTGCGGCTTCTCCGAGTGCCGAGTCACTTGGAGGACGTGTCGAAAGGTCGTTGGACGTGTCGCGACGAATCGCGACAAATGCGATTCCAGGTCGCTTTCGGAAAGCGCGCGACTCCCGGGGTCCATTCGTCTGTCGTGTCGAATGTGTGGAAATTCCTGTGGAGGAGCTCCGCGCGGTCGTACGGCTTCCTCGCGCGGCCCCGAGCGATGTCGATGATGATGATGATGATGACGGTGGTGCTCTTCGGCGCTCGCGATGGTCGGCCGCGGCGTGTGCGGTTCCGTCTGCGGTCGGCGACGAAACCGTGGCAGCGCGCATCGCAGGATCGTTCGTGCAGCAACGCGTAATTGCCGATATCCGTGATATCGGTTAGGCATGGAAGTTGCTGGCGCAACCGGTGACCTTGACATTTTTTCCCCTCCCGATCGAGCGCCATATACGAGTCCTTTTTTTATCATCACCGACCAACGAGCGTGTAGCAGCGCGGTCAGCAGCGAGCAGCAGCGTGGTCGACTCACCACCTTCGGCGTGCGCGGCCGCAACCTTCAACCTTACGTCGCGTCTCTTCGTTTCCTTTCCTCCCTAATTAACCGTCTCCGCGTGCCCTCCTCCCGATTCGCCCGACGTTGTCGGCTGAATTTCATATTCGTTGGAGTCGCAGTGACGAAAAACGGCTCTCCGAAAGCCGAAGAAGCATGTGCCAAAAAACATGTTCGAAATTGGGCGACGCAAACATTCTCGCGGTCAGTTGGTCCAAGACATCCGAAATCGAATGGTAAAAACCCGTTTCGAAGCCGTTCGTGGAAACATGTTCGAAATCCATCGGTAAACATGCCCAAAACCGGTCGATGAAACATGTTCGAGCTCGATTCTTCGAAAACACGTTTAAACTGGATCGCGGAAGATGTGTTTGGACGCTGTTCGCCGAAACACCTTCGAAATCCATCGGTAAACATGCCCAAAATCGATAGGTGAAACATGTCCGAGCTCAATTCTTCGAAAACACGTTTAAACTGGATCGTGGTTAGTGTGCTAGAACGATGCTCGTCGAAACACGTTCGAAATCCATCGATAAACATGTCCAAAATTGGTGGGTGCAACATGTTCGAGATCGATCCTTCGAAAACAGGTGTAAAATGGACCGTGGAAGGTTTATGTGGACGCTGTTCGATGAAAAATGTTCGAAATCCATCGGTAAACATGCCCAAAATCGGTGGGTGCAACATGTTCGAGATCGATACTTCGAAAACATGTGTAAAATGGATCGTGGAAAGTTTATGTGGACGCTGTTAGTTGAAACGTGTTCGAAATCCATTGGTAAACATGTCCAAAATCGGTGAGTGCAACATGTTCGATATTGATTCTTCGAAAACATGTGTAAAATGGATCGTGGAAGGTTTATTTGGACGCTGTTCGTTGAAACACATTCGAAATTCACCGGTAAACATGTCCGAGGGAGTTTCGTCGAAAACATGTTTGAAAAAAAAAATGGAAAACGTGTTCGAAGACGATCGTTGAACAGGGAACTCGACGATGATTCTTCGAGGCAACTTTTCGAACGATCCAACAACGATCTTCGCGAAAAATAGCCTTCGGATACATTTCGAGGAGCGAACATGTTCCAAAAATGTTGGCAAAAAATAAGTTCGCCATTTTTATCGAGCTCTTCGTATCGGACGATCGTACGTTGGTTGGTCGCCCGTCTGGCATACTGGCATACTTATTGTCAGCTAACGGCGCGGTGCATCTCGTTGCCTCGTCGAAAATAGATAAGACGGCGGTGCGGACGAAAACTGAAACTCCGCAGCAGGTTACGCGATAGGAAGAAAAAGCCGAGAACACGAAGCGCAATCGTCGTTTGCTCTTCGAGTCGCGACGCTCCTCGTCTTCTCTAAAAATACGCCGAGCTCGCCGCGTCGGAATGAGAGGAGGACGAAGGCAATGGAAAAAGCCAGCAAAAAAACGCAAATAACGAACAAAAATCAAAGGCCAAAAAAAAATCGTCGCTAGACGCGAAGAGGACGAGCAAAAGGAGCAGACGAAAAACACGACGCAGCGCGGCAAAAGGAACGAAAGGCGGGGAAAAAGACAAAGGGCAACGCGATACTCGGAGACGTCCCTCGAGTGCCTCCCGATTTTTTTCCACGGGAGACGCGTTCCAAACAAAAGACTGACGACGAGCGATTGGAGCAAAAACCCCGAGAAATCCAAAAAAAAAAAAAAAAAAAAAAAAAAAAAAAAAAAAAAAAATAGAAGACGTCGGCGCGGATCGATTCGTCGAAATGGAAACTTCTTCCGCCACCAAGACGAGTATTTTGACGGATGAAACGCGGAATCGATTTGCATTTTTTAACGCGTGCCGCCGTTTTTATCGCCATCCAAACCCACCTGATATTATCATTCCATACACGATCCCAGTGGCGGCCAAGACGCGGCACATGCTAAAATCCCAAAGTTGCGTTAGCCCGACGAGAACGTTGGAACGCGCGGAACGGTGGACGCGCTGTCGTCCGTAGAAATCATCCGATTGGGACGAAGTTGGATTCTTACGAAGCCCTCGAATCCTCGCTATCGTCTGACGTAGGGGATTTCGCCGTTTCCACATATTTCGTCAACTACGTCATCCTCAAGCATCCTCCGCGATTTTTTGAATTTAATTTTTTTTTTTTCTCAAACAGGCCAACGCAAATGCGAATACCAGCGTTGTACGTTGCCTAACTCTCTTCATACGTAGCGACGTTATGCAATAGGCGTAGCAGAATCTTGGCGGAATCGTGACTCGTGGGGAAAAAAAGGAGTCGAAGGGAAATATCGACCATGGCGGGGAAAAATGCGCGATAAAATTGCAGGATGCGAAGACGTTCGATGTAGATTGTAGTTTTTGTCAGCATGCTGGAACGACGACGAGATCGCGTCGATTACGCGAGATGACGCGGTCCGGCCACCCTGTATAAGCGAGCTTGTAGTACGCGCGCGTAATGCACGTATTACCGTCTCGGTACATATCTAATCGTAAGTTATATCTGGGCTTGGCGAATGCCTCCAAGGAGTACGCGACGCGCACCCCTCGCCTCGTCCGGCGATCGAGTCGCCGAGATCGCAACTAATAGTTACAAGAGAAATCTTTCCGCTTCGTCGATATTACAGTGATTCGCGCGGTTTGCAGCGTGTCCAACCCCTCGCGTCGTCCTCCTCTCCACTCCTCCTCTCCTCCTCTCTTCCTCCGTCTCTGCGTACACGGATGAGCACACGCGTGAAATAAATCATATTAACAGACGCGGAACAGTTACGTGTTAGCTTTTATTATCCCAACAGATGCGATACGGCGTTGTAACGATAAATCACACGGGAAACCAAGCTCTCTACTAATCAGCCTCATTACCATTACCGTACATACACACTGCTTATCGCGAACTACCGATTGATAACCCGCGAGGCAGTGACCCGCGCGTCGATTGACCGCGAAACAAATCATCGCGACGATAAAAACACGCGTACGCGTGAAACGAGCAAACAAACCGATCGAACGCACTTATCGCTTCGGGAAGCGTTTAGAATCGGAACGAGCGATTCGGCGAATGCCAGAGTTCAATTCTCGCGGAGATTAACCCTTTCGGTCCCACTGGACGCTGCCGATTTTCCACCTTTACGAGCTTTCCACCTTTGTTGTCGATTTCGTTGCGGTTTTTTGACGCCTGTCTTCCCACGAATCTGAGAAAATAATAATATGTCACAACTATTTGAAATAATCGTCGCTGATTGCACAAATCATCATCGATCAATAAATTCATTCCGACACGGAATCATAGCTGTGATTACCTGAAGACGCGTATACCGAGGTTCTGAGGATGCTGGCTATGAATTTTTTAAACTCAAAATGGCCGAGATATGATCGAAAATGTTCGTTTTTTGACATCTGGATTCGGTTTTTCGGTCATAACTTCTTTCCTGTTGGAGATAGAGCCCTGATTCGAGCGGATTCGGATTCCTCGTGAAAAAACGCCTTGGAATGGTGAACCGCGACTGGTTCCTACCGCTATCACGCGAGATATGATCGAAAATGTTCGTTTTTTGATATCTGGATTCGGTTTTTCGGTCATAACTTCTTTCCTGTTGGAGATAGAGCCCTGATTCAAACATATTCGGATTCCTTGTGAAAAAACGCTCTGGAATGAGTTCCAAACACGTGTCATTTTTCTCATTTTCCATTCAATTACTCTCAACAGTTAATTTATTTTTCATGGTACCTCCGCTACTACGTTATATACAGCGACAGAAGCTTCGTTCCAAACAGGTGTCCCACGCCACGTCTCGTTCTCCTTCTTCCCAACGAATAACATATTCCATATTTACCTACCCGGCGTAAAAAAAATAACAACATCTTCTATCATAGTATAACAACTATGATCACCAAAACAACAAAGGTACAACTATTATCTTGCCATAGCAATTGTCATCATTTTGGATGGTAATTCCTGCTATTGAAGTGGCAACCCGTATTACAAAAATGGTACCTCGTACTATCTTTCTGGGTAAAACAAAAAAAAACGATTTTGTGCACAACATTGTAATTGGCAGCATTCGACTATGCGCGTTATAATCGTTCTGCACCGCGATACTACTAACAATTACTGAACACCAGAGCTACGATTTTTCTATTCTTCTAACGTCGTCGCTGACCCACGAAACCTATCGATTGTGACATTTAATCGGGTAAATTCTGCCTATCGCGCGAATCCACGTCTCTTCGCGCTACCTACTACACGTATAGCGTGTCGCGGTATATTAGGTAACCCGAGATGAACGGGGCGCCGGGTGACTTTCAGTGCGCAGGGTGTTGGTTGGTCGGTCGGCTGGTTCGTTAGTTGGGGACACAGATGTCAATGCCCCGCTCGTTCTCTAGGTATACAGGAATAGAACTACGCGGAACAGACTACAGATACACGAGAATCTCGCGTGCTCCTCCCTTCTTTCCCACATCCTCGTCCTCTGCTCGACCTCCTTCACCTCTCTTTTGTCGTTCCTCGTCCGAATTCCTCTTCATTATCCGTGCCATCGGATTCGAAGTCCGTTTCCTCGACCACGTGACAATTTTTACCCCGCTCAAAAACGCCAAATCGCAACTAGCACTCGCATCGTGGTTCAAGGTCACGAGAAAAAAAAGCTGTTCGGGCCGATTACTAGCGGGGTGGCAAGTCAAATTATTTTTCCACTTCTGCTGCAAGTAAGCTCCACATGAACAGTACAATGCAGTCGTAAGAAAGCTATTTTGTTTTGGCATTCTACTTGGAAAATACGCGAAATATTCAAGTTATTGAGAATAAAGTGATCGAGGAGAAAATTGATGTCCTGGTAAAAAAGCTCGAGGTGCCTCATGTTTGTTGCTCTACATACAGCCAACCAACGATAGATAATGGAGAAATGACAAGTCCACGCTGTTTTACGGTGAAATTAATTTTCTCGCACTAGGCACTTTATTCTTATATTTAAATATTTACACTGTGATTCGTACTTGCTAGTACGCCAAGCTGCTCACGTCACGTTGGAGTACCCTCTCGTTGGGCAAGAAGGAACCGCACTTTCCAATCATGTCTCGCCGAATTCTCGCGTTGGCCCAATTTCCCACCAACTCTGCTGCCGCAGCCGCTGAACATGTCCTGCTCAGCGATCACGTAGCGGATGCTGATTTTGATCGAGAATACGCTCGATCGTGCTGCCCTGATTTATGATCTCAACGTCGAGCCCGAATCGCGATCGCGCATTCGATTCGTGTTATACCCGCTCGTGAGGCGAATTTTTCCAAACCTTAATCGCGGTCCTACTCTACTCTCCCACCGACTCCAAGTTTTCCCCGAAGTATAGGAATTAATTAATATGGAGTTTTATTTGCCTAACTTTAGAAAGTTTTTTTACAAAGCTTGTACATATATACACTTAATCTTATCTCCTTCTACTATCTTTCTTTCTTCATCCACCTTCTTAAAACTAATGCCTTACGCCTTAATCAGTGCTTTCCTCCATTTTCACTTATACCTCCACTCGCTCCCTCTCCATCCCCATACTCTTTTTTTCTCCACACTTCCTCCAATTCCCTGATATAATCACAAATTCCTTTTTGTATCTTTCCCCCAAGCATGTTTATCACCTCTCCTGTTATTGCCACCTCATCGACACCTTCCAGCCACTCTTCCACACTTTTTTGGCACTTTCCGTCACCATCTCTCTACTTCTCCTACGCATCAGCACATGCTCCACTGTTTCGTCCTGTCCCTTACAAATTCTGCACTTCCAGTCACTCTCTCCTTTCTTGCCCGCTCTTCCCATGTTACCACACCTTATTCTAGCCCATACCTCTTTTTCTCTTCCCTTTACCTCTTCCTCGTACCAATACTTCTACGGCCTTTCTCCCCGTCCACGATAAACTTGTACCTAAAATTGTAGGTCGATACCTCGCTCCTCTCCTCCTCCTTTTTCAATGCTTCGTTCTTCAATTTTTCTAACCCAACCTTTATTCTTTCTTCAATTCCCTAAAGTACAGGATTATACATCCTACAGCTATCGTAAAAAAAAGGTCTTGGCGCGAAAATTGTTAGCAGACGATCGGAAAAATCGGAAAAAAAATCTGAAAAAAATCACGGAGAGTCGGTTTACCGCGTAGAATTTTTTCTGAATTTTCGTAGCCACCGACGAAAAATGGGGGCTGGTCGAGGAAGGACGCCGCGTGTACCTACGGTATGTTCAACGAGTCGCGTACGCTTCTTCGTTACCTGACACTGCCTCGAATAACAAACGGTTCGCGTTGTTGGTACACGTACTCGGAAAATATTGTGAAATGTAAACTCGGCGAGGTGCGCGAGGCACGTTGTACCTCTCTACCTACCTGCACGCATACGTGTGTCGTGCGCGCTTCTTACACGCGGCAGTAACGCGATGAATTTTATTATCCTCGCCGTTAAACTGCTCGAACTTGGAGAGAGAGAGAGAGAGAGAGAGAGAGAGAGAGAGAGAGAGAGCTAGCATACTTATCTCCGCGTACTTTATCCCGATGGCCCTAACGAATAATAACAGCAAAAACGCGCGCCACGAAGAGTACCACCGAAAACGAGCTGCTCGCGAACACGAGCGCCGAAAAAAAAGTTTCCCTCGAACAAAAACACCAAACTCCGTTTTATGGCCAATACTAACGCGAAAAATGTTCCACGTGGAAAAAACGTTTTTTTCTACCAAAAAAATCAGAGCTAAAGGATTCACCCTGTATATCGGTTAGCATCGAGCCCGATAATTTTTGCTTCTTAAATATTTGTGACGCGAAGAGGAAAGTTGTTTACCGATGAGCAGATATTCTACCGTGTTATACTATTTGTTGTGTTGGCATGAAACTAGCGATATCGTATTTTTGCTCGCCTCACTTTTTCTCGCGATTCTACTTTTTGTCTCCCCGCTCCTTGCGACTCGCCTCGCCCGGGCTTTTTGTCGTCTCGAAGCGTAAAGTAATTACATACGATTCGATCACACTGGCCAGCTGACTGCCGCGTGACTTTTTTGTCCCGCGCCTCGCGTATCTTTGCCAGGTTCGCGGTCGGGGCTGAAATAACAAGGAACAGAATTCGCGCGCGGCTCGTACGTGCGAAACCAACGAACCCGCATTTATCAAAACGCGCCGCGACGGGGGGCTCTGTCAACGTGAGGTTTAACAAATCGCCTGCGCCTCGCGCGAAAACCCTCGCGTTATGCAGATCGGTTCGGGAAAAAATCGAGCCCCTCGTCGCATCCGGTGTCCTGTAAATCCGTACCACTGAAAATCGGTCCCACTGAAAATCAGTCCCACTGCGGAATTTCTGAGAACAGCCAGGGCGAGTTCTTTTGGGAATACCTACTAGTACCTGGCCCCGAGCCTCCCCGAGCCAATGCCCTTTGAACAATGCTTTGGGAATTCCTCCTAGTCAACCCCTACCAGCTTTCTCTCTACCACCCTCGTTGCTGTTCTAACTTCGCTAGTGTTTAGTTCGCGAGCTCTTTGCGTGTATATATTACTTGTTCGGTATGGAAGTGACAACGACCAGCCACGGTAAGGCATGTGCTCGCTTTGAAGGATATTCGTATGTCGTAAAAAGAAGAAATGTAGACCGAACTGTTGTTTGGCGCTGTTCAAAACAACAATCGACGAAGTGTCGAGGTATACTTGAGACCAAAGACTCCAACATACTTGCTTCAAAGGAACATCGGTGTGGAACTCCGGATGATAGCCGCCTGGAAGTACAGAGGACTCTAGCCCGAGCGAAGAAGAGAGCGCGAGAGGAAGATACTTCGATCCCTACAATATATACCGAGGAGTTGGGTAATCCGCATAATCGAGGTTATGATTTTGTTACGGAAATGCCGGAACAGCAATCGGCGAAAAGGACATTGTACAACCATCGCGCCCGTTCGCAAGGAAACTCGTGGGGCAGGTAGCAAGTAGCCAGTATTCATTGTTACGGCGAACTATGGAGTGGGACGGATTTTCACAAATTCCTTAGTGGGACCGATTTTTACTGGTACGGATTTACCCTCACTCGTCGCATCCGCCGGAAGCGGGGACGCGATATATTGCAGTGTAGTGGACTCGCCAAATTGGACTTTCCACAGATATCGCTCGCACTCGGCGGACAACGAACGGAGGCGAGACGAAATGCCCGGACGGTCGGTGAATAACAACTATCTTTTCGCAACACGATGCGAACCCAATTCACCTGTACGTCGTCTCCTTACGACGACTGCGGGCCTCGTGAATGAATTATTCGTTACATCACTACCGCGGGACGAGAAACTTTCACCTACGCACGGAATTCGCGTCGGTTCATTCAAATTTACTTTTCGCGAACACGTTTCCTCTCCCCGCCAACTTCGCTTTTTTTCTCCCTCGCTTTCTCTGTTTCTACCATTTTTCTACCGCGAGAAAAAAGCGATTCCTGTAGGAATTCGATGCCTTTGGTACCGTCGATGAAGAACGTTACACGCTTTACTAGAGAGAGGTTCATGATAGGTACTGACAAACGCCAATAAGTCAAAAATCCTCGCCCTCTAAACGCGTCACGTAGTATATGAGTACGTTTGTGAAGACTGATTGTGAGAAAAAAGGATAGCTGCAGCAGGCATCCTGTGGACAGCCATCGGCGAGTGAGGGTAAATTCGTACCAGTGAAAATCAGTCCCAAATCGGCGCGATATGATTTCGAGAATTCGCTCCACGCTGACTCTTATCGTTCGATCATCCTCGCGTCACTTGTTTTCGGCGAGCCGTCGAATTTCTCACTAATCGCGCGATACTGGGCATCGTAATCCGAGGAAGTGTAACTTTGGAAATTGAAGAATCGCTTCGACGAACGGGACGTTAAATCAGAGGCGATGCTCTCATCGCTCGGAATAATGTAGTTAAGGTTTATTAACGCTTGGAAATG
Organism: Arge pagana; assembly: GCA_963969455.1. NCBI lineage: Eukaryota > Metazoa > Arthropoda > Insecta > Hymenoptera > Argidae > Arge > Arge pagana. Next base: position 22,470,718 of record OZ018312.1, on the reverse strand, counting down.
TTTGGATGCGATGAAATAGGTTAACCTTTCATTATGCTCGATGACAGCTGTACGAATTTATGACTCGGCGACTCTCCTCACTGGATCCGAACAATCAGAGCCTTTATCCACAGTCTTCCGCGTCGTGTTCGCCGAGATCTCGTTTCACCTTCGAATTCGTTGTAACGAATGATTTCGTCACGCGTCGCTCATTCCCCGCGATACGACGACATTTCACGGAAACTCCGAGGAACGAGGACACAAATTGTACTCTGCTAAATTTTACGCGCAACACAAATTCCAAAATGAAACAAATTGAGCATCTCCATTCCGCTTCATCGACGCGGACGCCATTTTTCTTCGTCGTTAGATTCGAGCAAACTTTCCCCGAGGACGTTCGGCACAGTTTTTCGGACAGGCTCGTTAGTATCGCGGTTATCGATGCTGTGCTCCACCCCCTCTATAAGCCTCGCCGCGCAGGTAGCGTGCTCGGACGCGGATCAAAGGTCGCGCCGCGGAGGTCCTTCGCACGGATCTTTTTCACGGTCGGTACTGTTACTGACACAGTGGCATGGATCCATCCGAGCACAGCAACGCGTACGCTACAATTTTTCGCCCCGCCTCGCGCGGCTCCAATTCTCGACATTTTGTCGTTTGCTTTCCAAAACCTGTTACAACCCGACTCGATCTTTTTAAAAAAGCACGAAAAACTGCCAGAAACATACGAGAAACCATCGCCGATCGAAATAAAGGTAAGTCAAAAAAAAAGAAAAAAAAGTCCAAAATCCGTGATATCTGCTACACCGTTCACAAGAATTCGTACAGAACAGTAACGCCTTGTCTTACGCTCGCGCAGGCACCACGTGGATACGCGCGAGCTCGCAACCTCTATATAAGCCCGTCGGTTTTTTTGTCGCTGTGGCGGTTACTCCTACTGTGATTCGGAATCGTACATCGCCTGTGGTGTGTGCAACCTAGTTCATTGCTCCAACCTGCATATAAGCCTTTTTCTTTCATGGCGATCTCTGCGACTCGTGAGCTTTCCTATGGTCGGTATGGACGTGTGTGGTCACGCGTAGATACTACGCGCACCTGTAGCCTAATTTAACGTGGACCCCGCAAGCTTCCTGTGTAGTCAACGGTACAACCCCTATATAAGCCCGTTTTTTTAAACGATCCTCCATGACCCCTATGTCCTTGGTATCAACTATTACGTCTCTGTTAGTCGCACCAACGTTGAAAATCTCAACAGGGTCCTCGGAAACGACGGGAAATACACAGTTGTCGAGCATTCATTAATTAGCCACGGCTTTTCACGGTACCTGCTGAGAGTATCGGTCATGAAATTTTCCCAGACCCTTTGCGAGGGGAATAGAGTGTCGTACGTTTTTTACTTGTGGAACAATTTCCGGTTTTTCGAAAATGGTACGGCTCGGCGAAACGGATCTGCATTTTGGGTCAAGTTTGACAAGTAGTCGCGCGAGGTACCTACTCGGTCGCGTGGGAAACGTCGAGAGCTACGTACGAGATACCACGAGCCTTTTGTGATTTCACGAATCATTCGGCGACGCGATAGTTACTCAACACTGGAACGTCGCGGACTTCGTCTACGATCGACGCAATCCATACGAATGGAGCGAATTTTTCCACGCGCCGCTCTTCTCTTTTCTCCACGCGCCACTCTTCTGTTTTCCACGCGCCGCTCTTCTGTTTTCCGCGCGCCGCTCTTCTGTTTTCTCCACGCGCCGCTCTTCGGTTTTCTCCGCGCGCCGCTCTTCTGTTTTCCGCGCGCCGCTTTTCTGTTTTCTCCACGCGCCGCTCTTCTGTTTTCCACGCGCTGCTCTTCTGTTTTCCACGCGCCGCTTTTCTGTTTTCTCCACGCGCCGCTCTTCTGTTTTCCACGCGTCGCTCTTCTGTTTTTCCGCGCGCCGCTCTTCTGTTTTCCGCGCGCCGCTCTTCTGTTTTCCACGCGCCGCTCTTCTGTTTTCCACGCGCGCCGCTCTTCTGTTTCCTCCACGCGCCGCTCTTCTGTTTTCTGCACCCACCGCTCCTCTATTTTTTCCACGCGCCGCTCTTCTGTTTTTCCACGCGATTCTCTTGTTTTTTTCCATACCGCAAACGCCCTCGAATCCCGACCATTGTTGACCGTGTTGCATCCACGCAAATGCTTCCAGACTCCGCTCGCCTCCCACGCCCGATGGAAAAAACACTCCCGAAAGGAAACCGTCCAACAATCGAGCAGACTAAGTTGACAGCATCGCCCGAAAAGCCACGTTAACAAAATCGTGTCCGAAAAACAAAACACCGCCGTCACAACCTTTCGACCATTGTCGTCGCGCGAGTTTCATGCAAATCCACTGACTCACCGGATAACGCGCGCTGCTCGTGATAAACTCACCGCGAAAATCTCTTACGATGATCGATTCGAAAAATATTTTCCGCCAAAACGTGAAAGGAATCGCTCGGTCCTCTGTGATACAACATCAACATTTCGTGTAAAATTCAATGATCGACGAAACATTCAAGTCTGGCTGTGACGTGACCATAGTAGAAACCGATTCGCCAGACAAATACAAATCAGTGGAATATTCTCACCGTGTGGGTCTGGATTTATGAAAAGTAACTCAACGAGTCTAGGATAATCGTGTGGGGTACATTTCATAGTCTAGCGAATTTTGCTTAGCTTCTCCTTAACCTTCCGAATCAGACGCGACTGACGATGAGTTTTGTGTCCCGTCGATGCGACATCGTCTTTCCATTGGTCGTGTCGAACGACCATCGCGGCACGAATACACGAAATTTCTGGGCCAGGTTGGGATAGGTCAGTCGCGGGGTAGAGATGAGAATGAAATCTGTTCCCGTTTAACCGTTAATAACCGTTCGTAGACGGAAGCGAAATGGTGCGTAACTATCCGGCATCGCGATCGCCGGTGAGAGCGGCACGTCGGATGGGTGCTCGACTCGATGCTCCTAGAGATTGGTAAATTGTTTCCACTCGACTAGGATGCTGCAGCAGCTTCGCCCATTTTTGCCGAGAGTGTTGTACGGTAAATCGGTTACTGCGCTAGAAAAGTTGGTGACAAGGGTGTCCTGTAAATCCGTACCACTGAAAATCGGTCCCACTGAAAATCAGTCCCACTGCGGAATTTCTGAGAACAGCCAGGGCGAGTTCTTTTGGGAATACCTACTAGTACCTGGCCCCGAGCCTCCCCGAGCCAATGCCCTTTGAACAATGCTTTGGGAATTCCTCCTAGTCAACCCCTACCAGCTTTCTCTCTACCACCCCTCGTTGCTGTCCTAACTTCACTAGTGTTTAGTTCGCGAGCTCTTTGCGCGTATATATTACTTGTTCGGTATGGAAGTGACAACGACCAGCCACGGTAAGGCATGTGCTCGCTTTGGAGGATATTCGTATGTCGTAAAAAAAAGAAATGTAGACCGAACTGTTGTTTGGCGCTGTTCGAAACAACAATCGACGAAGTGTCGAGGTATACTTAAGACCAAAGACTCCAACGTACTTGCTTCAAAAGAACATCGGTGTGGAACTCCGGATGATAGCCGCCTGGAAGTACAGAGGACTCTAGCCCGAGCGAAGAAGAGAGCGCGAGAGGAAGATACTTCGATCCCTACAATATATACCGAGGAGTTGGGTAATCCGCATAATCGAGGTTATGATTTTGTTACGGAAATGCCGGAACAGCAATCAGCGAAAAGGACATTGTGCAACCATCGCGCCCGTTCGCAAGGAAACTCGTGGGGCAGGTAGCAAGTAGCCAGTATTCATTGTTACGGCGAACTATAGAGTGGCACGGATTTTCACAAATGCTTTAGTGGGACCGATTTTCACTGGTACGGATTTACCCTCACTTGACGGTTCCCCGCCAAAGCAGCGAGGATGGTCGTCGGGACGGAGAAACGACGAAAAAGCGATCGAATTAGGATCGAGCGCGAAGAAGAGCGCCCGCCGTAAAAAACTGGCTTTTTCTTCGCTCGTCCGCGATTCGGACGCCATGAGCGAAGTCTGGCGTAACAAAGTGGCGCGTGATCCCTTCCGCCCCCGTCCTCGGTCCTCTGCCTTCCGGCGATAGAACGATTCTCGGTAACGGTAAAGCTAATATCTCGGTGGTACGCTGCCGAGGAACGCGACGAGTTTCATCGTCTCGCTGTTTTTTTTTCTTCTTTTTTTCTTTTTTTTTACGTAGGAAAATTCCAGCTCCTCGCCGCGCGGAGAGGAGGAGGAGGCGAGGAAGCTGCTTTCTCCGGAAAATATTGATATTCGTTCGGCGTCGTCGAGCATCCGGGCAACGCTCGAAAAAATTACCTCGTTTCCGTTTTTTTTTCCCCAACGAATTTCCCTGCAGCGAGGTAATCACAAAACTCGACGGGTCGAAGCCGAACGACCTCGCGCGTTAATAATTTATTCGGAGCGACGCTGCTGTTCCTACTCTGCATCTCCATAACTAGGTACATCGAATTAACGGTAACAGAGTCGCCGAGCGTCGCGACGCCGCGCGTTCTGGAATGCAGGAACTAGATTCTTGCCACCGTAGAGGAAAGACGAATACGAGGGGAACGGCTGAAGAAGAAGTAGACGAAGAAGCAGAGGAGGAGGAAGGAGAAGAAAATAATGGCGGCCATAAAACGCACGTTCCGCACCGTAGTTTCTAGGCAGGCAGGTAGGCAAGTAGGCAGATAGGTAGGCAAACGGAGTTATAATAACCCAACCGGTGAACGCGACGTGTGCGAGAAAACAGGTACGCGGCCGATCGCACGTGCGACTCATTTGAACACAATATCAAATCGTCCAACTTTTTCACCCGCCACGACGCCTCGGAATTGACAATGAACTCCGCGGGTACCGACACCCGTATAAGCATATATGGGACATACGAGCGTCAACTATCCGACCCCTTTCATCGCGAAGTCGAGAAATCGTAATTTGCGCTTGGTGCACTTTTCTCACGCGCTCGCACTCTTCTCTCACTTTTTTCACGTCCCGACGCGTCCTCCTTGTCATCATTGTCTACCCGTTCGCAGCCAACTACCGCCATTTTCATCAAGTTTCTCCCGTTTTTTATTGACCCCCTTCTTTTCGAGTCGACCGTTTCTATTCTGCCGTTTTTAATTTGCCTCGCCGAAGCTGCAGGCGCAGCGCGAGGACCGAGACGCGCAAGAGCTGATGTAGTACAGTCAACGGGGAGTTTGGCACTCCTATGTTTGGTGCACTATTTTAAGGAGTCGATTTTTTTTTCATCTGCTGTAGTATCGCTTACTGAGTATAAAATCACAAAAATCGAACAGATTGTGCCCCGGCGTCACGCGCCATCTTGAAAAAACGTTATCGGCCGATATCTCGGTAACTATGCACTTGAGGCCAAAAATCATCGGAACCATTATTGTAGAGAACAAAATTCCCCATCTTTTATTTCGAATAATGTTTTTCATAAAACTTACCGTTTGCGATTTATGGCTCATTCAACGAACAGGTTTTTCTCTTTCAGTCGATAACTCTTCTAATAATCGATTAAACAATGAAATGCTCGAAACAACTTTGAAAGATCAATCAATTTACTGTAACTTTTACTCGAAACTTTTTCTTCTAATATTCATACCTTCGGAGCTATAACGCGTTAATTGTCACAATGCGCCTTCTCCGGGTGGGTAACGAGATTTCGTTTTCGACGAGACGCGCCCGCGTATTCCAAACTTTCACTGCCCATCTCCACCACCTCGCTGCTCCTAAACTCTAGATTTTCAAAACTTTCACTAAAACTCGTCTCTAAAAAATTCCGAAAAATTCAAATTCATTATAAAAATGAATCATGCGAGCGCTCGAAACTGAAAGGTTCCAATTAGCCCATTTCTCGCGGCACCTCGTCAAATTCCAATTCATTAAATCATTTTCCACCTCCTTTCACAATTCGTCCCAACATTCGTCGCTCTAATCGCATCGAGTTCTCTCCTCAGAGGAAAATATCCTCCCTACACGTCTCTCCCCCACCAAGTCCATAAAACGTCGAATCGAAAAATGGATTAACAATTATAATTCTCGTTACATTTTTCCCCCCACGATTATCAATCTCAGCTACGTTTTAACGAGAAGAGAACTCGATTCGGCGAGATAAAAATAAGCAAACGGGTATGAAAGTAGTTCAGTTCCTTAATTGATCGAATTTCAATTTTCAATTTCGTTCCATTTCCTTTGACCAGTAATGATTTGCGCCAGGCTACTCGTTACGAACCGTCACGCTTGGCGAGATAAAAAAAATGTACGAACATGTGTTCGCATCCCGTAACAAATTGCCAAGGTCAAGCAAGGTCAGCCCATTGTTGCTGCACGTTGTGGAATTCCGCGGGAATTTCTTCCTCATTTCCATTACCATTATTATTATTGTTGTTAATAATGAAAATAAAGAGGGGGGAACATTTTTGGAAACGACATTTTTTCCCTGTGTTTTTTGCACGATGGTAAAATATAAAAGGCAAGGGGAAGAAGACGAAAGGATCGTTTTCGATGTTGACGTTCGATCGTCGCGCGTGTAGATCGAGGACGGCTGGGCGATCGATTCGTACGGCGAGAAGAGGTCCTTCGGCCTTTGCTGGAATTTTTTCCCGTTATCTGGATCCGACCGCGAGGGTAAGACTGTGACGCAAGCGAGTTTTATCTCTCGCACGAATCCGGCCTATCATTTCTCGACTGCTGCGCCAAAGCTGATGGATATTCGACGGATTCTCGTCACTTTTTTGTCACCCGTCAGAGGAGCGCGCGCAGCGATCGCGGTGACGGGAAACGCGACGCGCGATAAATCCCACGCATCTCGCGAGACACCTTCGTCGCGTCGTCGCCACATCCGGTCCCGTCTGCTGCGTGCCGCCCCTGCTACACGCTGAACCCACCGCACCGTACGTAACGACCGGTTGTACAGTTTTTACAGCCGCATCCCGAATTTCTGTCACGTTTTTGCCGAAATACGGAGAGCGGTGAAAATTTCGGTGAACGAATAGGCGAAGTTTGAAATGCTGTAACTTCGTTGATAATGCTTGTATCCGGATGAACCTGGAATCGTAACGAAGCTGGAAGCCTCAGCTTTCTGGCACATTTTGAACATCCGAGTTTCGTTCATACCGAGCAGAGATATTCACCTTTCAAGCTGAACTCGTCGAAACCAAAAATTTTTGCCAAATTTTGAAAAATCGTACAGCGCGAACGGAAAATGCCAGCGCGGTGATCTTTGCAGTTTTCGATAGCTCGGTCTTTTCCCTTCACAACGATCTATTAAAGATCGTTGTACGATTTTTTTTGACCGAGTTATTCGCGATTTAAGAAAAAATCGTAGTTTTCGCTTCGAAATCGCATTTTAAGGCGCATTTTTTGCCTCGCGTGGATGATGTTGAATCGAAAGCGTTAAATTTGCGGTTTTGGACCACAGTGGCAACTTGGAACGGAATTTCGTTGACTTTCGAATAGAATCTTGTAGTTTTCAGCATCGCAGAGATCCGAGTTGCTAATTGGCGCTGGCAGTTTGTAACGAACTGGCAAATAAAAATGTATCATTGAAAAACGATCGGCTGCTGCTAACGAGTCTGATAATTACGAACACGTGTAGAATGCGGCGAACTATACGGTCTATTTCATTTTAATTGCTCTACCTTTTTCCAAAGAATATCCGGTCGGTGGTCGCGGCTCTTTTGTTGTTCGTTACAGCTTCCGGATGTCCGGCGGCGAGTCGAAATTCCACCATTACTGTTCGTTAACCGCTGCATGCGTGACGAGGGTCCAATGAGCGTTCTTACTCTGCCGCCTGAAATCTGACGATTTCGGCTCGAATCTAGTAAATTTGAGCGTTGTTCTCCATTTTTTTTAAAACCGTTTAAAATAATTATGGCTAATAACAAATTGGTATTAAAAAAAGCGGACCTTTCAGAATACATCCATGCCAAGACGAAATAATAGCTAGTATTATCCGAAATTGATTACAAAATGGCTGGCAAATTTTGGGGATTCAAAATGGCGGATTCAATATGGCGCATTAAAATTTTGAAAAATGGTGATTTTTTCTCAAATTTGGTATTCAGGGGTTATTGGCGTCGTAATCCGCAATGTGAAAAACCGCTACGCACCAAATTTCATTGAAAAAACGATGGCTGAAAAAAAAGGTTAAAGAGATAGACCCGTGAGTCGGCTATTTCGATCCTATTTATAGTCGTCTATTGTTTTTTCTATTTCCTTTTTTTCTTTTTTTTATTCCTCATCGTAATACAACACCGCCACTGTCATGTCGCCGCTCCGCGCGTGACAATCGCACGCGAGCCTCTCGTTCCGAACCGATTGTATTTCAATGAAAGTCCCCGCGGATATATACGCCGAACAAAAGGTGGTTGACCGAGAGATTGGATGCCCGGAATTTCCGGTCCGATCCGATGTCCGACATAGCTAACCGCCGTTCATTATTTTTTGTTCGCAGGCCACGAGGAAAATTTCAAAGTGCGGCTATCTCTTCGTTGCTCCTGGATGGGACTTCACAAATCCGTTGAACAGGACAAAGGTGAGTTTTCACTTTCATTTTCACTCCGAGCCACATTTTTCCAAATTTCAGCCAAACGGCAGCTCTCACGTGAAAATGTAATAGAACCTTTTTCGTAGATCCTTTCCAAAGCTGTATCTTTTATTCGAAACTTTTTTCGCTTGGATCAATACTTTCAAAAATATCTCCAAATCCAATTCATAAATTAAAAACCAAATGCTGTTTGCTTGAATAGCGGTTAAAATATCGCTGCTACGAAGAAAGCGTCTATTACCTTTTCGATAAAGCTTTCCAATAGCTTCATATTTTGTTTGAAACTTTTTATCGTCAGATCAATATTTTCGGAAATAATTCGAATCGCAATCTGTGAATCGTGTATCGAGGTGAGCACCTCGTTGATATTTTTCCGAATTCCCAAGAAAGTATCGCCGTTACGCGAAAAATGTACCCATACATTTTTGCAGACATTTTCAAAAGCTTCATTATTCGTTTGAAGATTTTTCCACTCAAATCGATACTTTTCACGATACATCGAATCGCGACGCGCGAATGGCAAATCGATGCCATGTTTTTGCGAATTACTGCCAAAGTACTGCATTTTCGCGAAAGTAGCTCCAAACCTTTTTTGTAGAGCTTTTTACGAGCTTAATTTTTCGTTCGAAACATTTTTCTCTGGAACGCATAATTTCCGAGATACGTGGAAAAGTGTAGCGTCTGGGCGACAATTTTACTGATTTCAATGCTAATCGTCGACGTGGCGACATGCAAATGATCGAAAGGCGACGCGACGTGAAAAGTTGGGGAAAGCTAGCGCGAAATTCGCGAACCTATTTAGCTGTCGTGGAGGTTTTCTAGTTCGCGACGCAGAAACGAGAGTGAAATGCAACGCGACACCGAACGAAAGTTCTTTGAAAACTCGATTCCATTTCAAACTACGCGGAGCGACATATACGGAGTCCGCGACGGTCGTCGCGTGACCGCGTATCGTTTTCGGAATGTCGTTGAATTTCTGGGAAAAACTCACGCGCACGTATATTGCGGTTTTGCGCGCTTTTCACGTGCGCGACGAGCATAAGTACGCGCAGGAATTTTGCTGACCATTGCAAAACGACCGTCCGCCGCCAATTTCATTTGTTTCGACGATTTCGCCGGGAAAACAAAACAATTTGTTGGTAAAACCACTCAACAAGTGCGAAAAAAATTAAAACAATTGACCAAAAAGCGAAAAAGAAGAAAAACGTACGAGAGAAAAATCTAGAAGCTTTCTAGAACAATTCGAAAACGATTTTGAAACTCGAAAGTTGGAACGCCTTGTAGTAGTACATGGATTTCACGCCGACCTCCCAGCGTGAAATTTGTTCAATGATTTTTTTTTCTCTAATTTCAATCCACCGCCAAGGTCAATTCGCGCGGAATGCGTTATCGTGACGGGCGTTGCGATAATTAAGATCGACTAATTATTTTGCCCCAAGGTTGGCATGCTTATCTCGTTCGCTTGCCGCGATTTCCCGTCGGTGGATTATTCTCTACTCGGTCGAACGTTTCGCTGGAACGATAATCGCGCGATAACGTCGCCTAATGAGATAATCAGCGGCGGCGTCGAGCGGCGACTAATCGAAAGGCCCTGAAACACTTCGGTTGGAATCATCGATAAAAAAGCCATTTTTTCCGCATTTCCGCCGCGAAATACCGAAAAGTAATGGTATTTATGGAATCCTCGTCAAATTTTAAGCGGATGATGTGGAAAGAATTTTTTCGATCGGACTCACGGATCCCGAGATAATCGCGTTTGCGACGCGTCGCCAATGGCGCGCCACGTCTCTCGCGCGCGGCGCGCGGAGGGCGAGACGCGCGGTGCAATTGGTCGCGGTTGGATCGCGATTATCTCGGGAACGAGTGGAGATGGAGAAAAAATTGTTGGACGAAAATTGCTCGAAATCTCACGAGGATTACGGCGACGGCGTCGGAGTCGCACGTTTCCGCGGTTGTAATAAAATTATTCGACGATCTGGCTGCTCGTTTGATCGTTGATCTACGCGAGTCTCGGGCGATTCTGACTGATAGTCGGGAATTGGAAAGGTCTGAGTATACGGGGCAGAAATTATAGACGCTACATTCGCAGCCCGTAATTTTAGCTTTCAATTTCGGTCCGTGCCGTTAGTTTGCGCCGCTAAAATGAATTGTTAACTGTTAGAAAAATGCAATTGGAAGAAAGTTTCACGGAGGGTTACGACTCGAAGCACTTCCGATTATTGTTGTTGTTGTTATTGTTTATGATCTCCGGATCGACGCCGAAGCGTACGCTTTCACAACGTTCCCAGCGACCACAAACCACGGCGAACAATCGCTCCGTTCCTTTTTTTGTTTCAATCCACCATAAATCATTGCTTGAAATGAAATTGTCAAAATTGATAATATAATATGAAAATAATTTTCTCTTCAAATAAATTTAATCGGAATGAAAATAATTTCTATTCGCATTCTTAACTTATCGCAAACGCGATCGAGATACGCGCGCGTGTAAAAATTGCGGAGCGGAAAAGTGTGGCGAATCAAGGTGAAAGGTTGCCGATCGTCGTGTCTCGGCCGAACCAAACTGGCAGGTTGCAAGATGGCGGCCGGATAAGACGAACCAATTAAAGGCTTCTTTATTTTCGGATAAACATATACGAACCGACAAACGTATAACCCTGGCGAGTGCCGGAGCAGCCTCGACGTTTAATTATTGAAAAAGTAGGTCATTTTGCTCCCGGCGAAATTTCCAGTCTGCGAATGTACCAACGTTACGTTACGTACAAGCGAACCTACGCGTACACCGTTGTAATCCTTCGACAAATAACATACCTCCCCTCGTATCTCGAGAAATACTGATTTCACGCTAAAAAGTCTCGAACAAAAATTGAAGCTCTTGAAAACATCTACCAAAAAGTCCCCATGCATTTTCCACGTTTCGGCTATATTTCGGCCATTATTTCAAAAAACAAGGCGCGCAAACCCCTAAATTTCGCCTCTCGCGCGACTGATTCGAAAATATCTCGGAAACCGTGCGACGCAGAAGAAAAATCTTTAGATAAAAAATGAAGCTCTTAAACGCCTCGTCAAAAAAGATTCAGCGTCTCTTTTACGCAAGTGCAATAGTTTGGCCGTAAAGTCTCTTTTTCTATTGTGAAAATTCAAATTTTACGCTTTTCTCGCGCATAACGCTCGAAATATCGCACTTACGAAAAAACCTCATAGAACGTTTTTTATAGAGTTTTCGAGGGGCTTCATTTTTTGTTTGGAACTTTTTCCCCTCAGATCAATATTTTCCAAGATTTTTCAGAATTAACATTGTCTAGAACCGTCCAGGGAACGACACCTCTTGCCTATTTTCCTGAATAGCCACGAAACCGTCGTATCTACGAGAAAATCGAACGATAACTTTTTCATAGACTTTTTCGAGACCTTTCTACTTTGTCTGAAACTTTTTTTCTTAAAGCGAATATATTCGCAGATATTTCGCCTGGATTCGGAATTATCGAAGTGTCTGCGCAGCTCGTTCTCCGCGATCTTCATCTGTTACGCACGCGAGCATTTCCATATGTGGTATAATAAGACTGGAATCGAGTGCACACGCGTATCTCGCACGGATTGTTTTTGCTGATTACGGAGTGCAGCCAACCGTCAAGGCCAGAAACGTGTATCGCGGGAATAAAAAAGCGATTACATAAAAATAGAAAAAAATCGGAAAAAATAGGGGAAAAAAACAAAAAATAAGTCGATTGTCAGGAATATAAATTTCTTGCGCCACCGTAACTATTTGCACATTTATAACAACTCGTCTCTCATTTGCATTCGTAAGATTTCGTATTTCTCTAATCATCGGGGAACCTGAAAAGGCTCGCGTCAAGGCGAGGTCGAAAAAGAGAGAAAAAAAAGAAAGGAAAAAAAAAAGAATCGGCCAAAAATTGAACGATTCGCGTCCTCTTTCCATTCTTTTATTCCTCGTTGTAATTGGATCAGCTAATTATCGTGATAAATCGATTAATCATTCTCGCGCGCGAGGGGGTCAACCCGGGGCGAGAGAAAGCGCGCAACAACGCTTTAGCCTACCTACAATCGCGATATCAAACGACGATCTTCCATCGCGTTTAATTTCATTAGATCGCAAACCGCCGAAATGAATCGGCAGGAATCACGTTGATCGGAGGCGCCGACGATGACGACACGTTTCTGGTATCTGCGGCGAATAACTTACGATTGCCGGACGAGTTTTGCAAATCTGTGCTCTTCTTTTTTTTTATTTCTACCAATGAAGCGAAACATACCAGGGAATGTTGGATAATTCGAATGCTTTAAATAGTTCGAATTGTACATGTGTACATGCGCGTGTATACTAGCCAACCATTCAGTCTACAATAATCGTCGACTCAAATAATTTCCTACATCCCAGTTTGGTAAGGTGAAAACATGTTGTTACAATAAATTGCTGTAACATACTTTTAGTCAAGTATTCAATAATTTCACGCGACGTACGAGGTGAGTTTGGAAATCGTAACGAGCTCGTTGATTTGCAGTTTGTTTGTTGTTTTACGCGACGTTCTCGAAATCGTCGTGACAGGATACGACGCGACGTCGTCGCTCGGTTCGCCGTACGATAAAATGGCATTAATCGTTTAATTGCACCATTCGATTCGGCGATACGTTCGTATACAAGCGATTTTACGGCGTCGTTATAACGGCGTTCGATCTCGTTTTATCGACCATCGGCTGAATACCGCTAAATCGTTAGGAAAAATAATTCCCGATTGTTTCAATTCGCGATACGAGATCGTCGAAGTTTCTTTCACGTTTTCAACAACGATCAACGCGATCGCGCCGAAGCGTTTGCACCGCGACGCGGGGGGAGCGCGGACGCGATTCTCATATTCGGACAGCTCGGCGATACGCCGATCACGATTCTCGTCCGTCATTCGCAATTTTATACGGACAAAACACGAGGTCGGAAATTTCGCGGAGCGAATCACCGATCTGTCACGCCGTTGCGCGATGCGACGACGACGACCCGGCGCGTTATGTCAAACCGACTCGTTTTTTCCTCTTTCAATAAACCGATTGCGTCAGCCGCGCAGCAACGTTTCCTGCTGTAAAAACAATGGAACATCGAACTTCGGTTACGCAAGACTCGGTCTTTTCAGATATTCACACGTTCGATAATACGTACCGCGTGCGCGCGGGGTTATGTCTACGATGGCTACACGCCTCGCCGCGGTGGTTGGGAGTGAAACGTAAACGTGAGGAGGGGACGCGCGACCGTAAATTCCGGCGTGTATTCTGACAACGAGACGTACGCGATAACGGGATCGTAGTTCTTTGATAACGCGACAAAACACGATCGAAGAGACGAACCTGACGAAAAAATCGAGGAGATGACGTAGCGGCGCAAATTAATTACTACAACTTCGTGTGTATATACATATATATCTATCTATCTATTGTAACGTGCATGCGTTGCAACGAATCTGGCGATAAGATAAAAAAAGCAGTCGGAAACTTCTTTGGAGGTAAAGTAACGTTGTAAAAATCGCGTGGCACGATGGAACGGAGAGTGAAGTGGGTGAAGCATTATATTCAGCTGCGGGGTAAACATGATCTTCGGGCAAAACCAATTTATTCGAACGAATCTTTGTTGTAATCATTGAATATCGGAATAGTGGCACGAAGCGAGAAATCAGAGCAGAACGCGAAACTAAAATGGAGTAGTAAAAACTTGATGGAATAACAGGTGGAACTGGCCGAACGAGGTCAAACGAAAAGATCGGCGAGAAATGGAATAGTGAAGTGAAATAGTACCTAGTAGCGCACAATAGAACGATGTAGTTTGAAAAATTTAAGTCCCCGAGCAAACTAGGGGAAAACAGGGTGATCTTCGAAAATGGAATAGCAGGGCACATCGGAATTTCGGGGCAAGGCTGGAATACCGGGGCAAAACGGAGGCGAGGCTAAATAGGGACGGGGTAAGATGCGATACGGGGCAAAACGGGGACGGAGCAAAATGGAGACAGAGTAAAATGGGACACGGGGTAAAACGGGGACGGGGCAAGATGGGATATGGGGCAAAACGGGGACAAGATAAGATAGGATTCGGGGCAAAACGGGGTGCGGGGCAAAACGGGGACGGGGTAAAATGGGGTACGGGGCAAAACGGGGACGGGGTAAGATGGGGTACGGGGCAAAACGGGGACGGGGTAAGATGGGGTGCGGGGCAAAACGGGGACGGGGTAAGATGGGGTGCGGGGTAATATGGGGTCGCAACGTCGGGTATGTAACGTAATATATCCGAGTTCGACGGGAAAACGGGGTAAAACGACGCGACGTTACGCGATGGTTTCTAACTGATAGCGGGGTGAATGGAAAGAAGAAAGAGCGATACGAGCGCGATGGCGCGATGATACTTGACATGAATAGTAACGACGAGAATGATATGTCACCGATGCGGGAGAAAAGAACTCGATTTCTATGAGACATTGAGCGGAGCGTCGATTTTCTTTTTACCCCGATAACCTCCCGTTGCCTACACGTTCGCGGCGTTCGTCATTACCATTTGTTAATATTAATTTTGTTACGTATCTCGTCGCATGGAAGAGGTAATACGATGAAACGTGGTGATTAGAATAATAGGACGGCGTATCTTTTGAGAAGTCGTCTTATTAAAAGTTGGGCCGAAAATTGAAAGAAAAAGAGCGAGGCAGGCGAGAGAACAAGTAGTATTAATAAGAATGATAATAATCAGATGCTTAGGAGCGGCTTTCGAGGCACGCACGCTCGTGCGTGTCAATCTAAAGAGGGTAGGATTACGCAAGAGATCCGGAGAAGAGTGACAATTAGCTCCTACCAAGAAACGAAAAGGTTTTAAGCATTTTCTTTTTCATCTCTCGCGCCATCGGGACTCCGAGCCGTGAGATTTCTGACATCACCGCCATCTCCTCCGTCTCCTCCTCCTGCTCCTCCGTCGCCTCCGCCTTCTCCTCCGTGCGTATAGAACTCGTCGCTTTTTATTTGCCGGAGAACTCCTTTCCCTGTCGGCTGAAAATGCGCGCGCAATTAAAATGATTCCAACGTAACGTCTATCGACGCTGCCCCGATTCGTAATTGTCTCGACTGCGTACTCGACATTCGCGGCGACACGACTGTGGCGCACTGTCTGCGCTAAAAAACTTTTTTTTTTCAATACTCTCGCGTGAAGTCACTTTCTTTCATATGGTTCAGATTACGTTTAGGACCACTACCACAGACACTAACACCTCGGTAAAACGGCAATGATTCTCGCGTGTTCATCCGAGATCGCTCTGGATATCGTCTCGCCACATTTTTATAAACAACTTTCGTGGTAACGAACGAATCCACGAAAACAGATTCTCCTTAGTTCTACTCCCTCGCGAGAACAGTTGCTAGATATTCTTCCCAGCGATTAATCGCGTAACGCTTGATTATTTCCATTTCTGGTTCGCGTGGTTTCAGCTCCGCGACGATGAATCAGTTCGTCGTCGAGTCTGCGTTACGCGCCGTGGTCACCGCGGAAACGTTCTACCCGTCCAACCAGACTGTTCTCCGTCCCTTTCCGCCGTTTCGGCTCCTCGAACTCCTCGAGGGAGTCTTAACAATCGGAATTTATCCGTAGCCCTCGGATGTTAGAGTAGCAGAGTAGCTTTCGTTTCTTGAAACGTAAACTGGCCACCGCGTATTACGTACGGATGTTCGTTGCAGCGCCGAATCGCCGAAGCGATTAATCGGAGCTCACCTCGTAATTGCGCGATTCGATCGGAATCGCAAATATGTACTTTCCTACGCGTCTCTCTCTCTCTCTCTCTCCACGCAGCGCGAACCTTCGCCCAACTGGAAACAGAGATAATCGAAGCAGGTCACAAACCGCCTAGCTATACTAATCGCGTAGATCGATATTTCATACGTATTTTACATTTCACACCGTGAAAACTCGTCGAACGTGACGGCGATCCCAACTCGAACGGATCCAAATCCCCGTCGCTCCAGAATTCGCTCGTACGCCACTCGTGAGATGCGAAAACACGTGCCTCACGATTCTAGACCGTGCGAAACCACCGACGCACGTTTGCTCAACTCCGCGCGAAACTATTGTCCGCCTTTTCGCGGCACCAAACGTTTCATTGAGATCGGCGGTTTTACCCGACAAACCAGAGACGAAATCATCGTTTATTTTCTCGAGGAAACGAAATCAATGTTCAGTCAATACAAACCAGTAAACCTCTAGAGACACCCGTTCTAGATGAGATAAAGGGTTCAAACATTTTTTTTCTTCTATCAAACGAGGGAGGGACCAATGGACCCGATTCCAAAATGACAATACAACGCCCACACAAAGCAACAACAACCATAACAATAGCAATAGCAATAACGATAACCACACCAATAACAATAATACTAATGATCATAACAGCATGATAATAACAACGAAACACGGGAAAAAGCGAAACGAACGATGAAAGATACGCCACGTGGCCGTGAAACCGACGCGTATCCTACTCGCGATTGCTTGCGTATTTTTGCGTATCGACTATCGAAGGCCTTCGCTTGTTGTTGATAGACGAGACAAGACACGTGACACGCAGCGTTTTCTCTCCTACTTTCCTTCTCTCTCTCTCTCTCTCTCTCTCTCTCTCTCTCTCTCTCTCCCCGTCTCCGTTTCTCCCGCGCTCTCCATCTTCCTTCGTCGCGTGTTGCTGTACATAGAAATAGAAGTAGGTACATAGGAATAGAAGGCGAAGGGGCATCGTGACGCGGGTCCAGGGCGAGTCACGAGCGAACCATTTATAGAAGCTGATTCGAAATTCAAATGCCCGATCTGATTACATTTCCATAGTTTCATCACCCGTTGCGACTGCTCGTTGGAGAGAACGTTCTCTCGCTCGCTCGTTCTCTCGTTTCGCGGCACCGACAACCCCACCGACGCCACCGTCTCTCCTCTCTCCCCTCTTCTCTCTTTATTTCCACCACCGCCGTGCCTTTTTCCACCTCGCCTCGCCTTCCACCGCCCCTGAAACCCGGCGACTCGTTCGCCACGATCCGCAGGTGGAATTCTAATTACCATAACGTTTGCTCTCCTCTCAGATCCTCCGCCGATATTACCTTCGCGTTGTAAATAACAAATAACGCGAACTAACGGCCACCGCCGACATCCTTTTACGATTGCTGTTCCGCCATTTTGTTGTTCCACCGCGCGCCACCTTCTCGCCCCGTGTCCGCGCGCCGCGGACAACGCGCGTAAAACGTTCCGCTTGTCCCGCCACGTTTTCCCATCGACCTTCGACGCGGACGCGTCCTTCTTCGGCGTCGCACCTTCGCGCACTTAACGTCAACGTAATTTACGGCAGGGGCGAGTCGGAAGCCGCGCGCGAAATCGTAACTGTATCCGTGGCAAAACCTCGTGGCGCCCCGAAGCCTTTGGCGACGCTTTACCGTTAGGTTAATAACTAGGCGCGCGGCTCTACGGCCCCCGAGGTTCGTCGTTAGCGATCCGTCGCGACGTCTTCGCGGAGGTGTTCGACGCTTAGGAAACGATTAAGTAGCTCGTTGCAGCTGGTGTTATTAACGTGCGCCGAGAACAGGCGCGTCCAACGCCCTTGAGGCGTCCTCGCCGCGAACTCGGCCATTTAAAACGCGCTCGCCATTTCCATTCACCGCGATGTCCTCTTCGTCCTGCGCGTTGTCCCGCGGTTTTCCTACCATTCAAACGCGGACAGCGACGCTCGTTCTCCTCGTATCCAGGTCATTCGAATGGCTGCGCGGAATAAGAACTGTGAAGCAGAGGCAGCGGGGCAAAATGGGCTACCCGAGGAAATACCAAGCTTTTGCGAACCCAAATAGCTGGATCTTCCCTCTCGAAATTATAATCAACGTTAACGCGACGAATTCTCAAATGCCAGTGCATTTTTTCTTCGGCTTTCTCTCATGCCGCTTTTGGCCGGATCGGTTCACACGTATGGGGGGAGAAAAGCGGAATTCTGCGTCCCCGACTCGTCGATAGTTCGGGGTTGCTTCGAATCGTCGCGCGACGCGTTGTTACGGTAGGTTATGTCCGCGCATTCCTCGCGAGGTCGTCGAACCATCGGAGTCACGGCGCGGCGTGGCGTGGCGTGGCGTGGCTCACCACGACGACTCGCCTCTCTCTCTCTCCCTCTCTCTCTGCGTCCGCGAGTGTGTCGTCCCGTCTCCTCGACTCCTCGCTCGTTTCGCACCGAACAATTGATTTCCGAAATTGCAACCCTTCCCAAAATTCTCTCCAGAAAAGCACTAATTTCCAGAGTACAAGTCAAAATTCGGCAATTTTGTCAATTTTTTTTTTTAATTTTTTTTTAATGTATTTAATAAATAAAATCACAAATAATTTTTTTTCTTACGAATAATCAGGAATTTCGACTAATTTTTTTGTTACGGGCACTTTTCGTGATCAGGCGTTGGTCGACTGAGATTCTGTTAAGAGGGATGAAAACTAAAATTCATTTCCCCCCCCTAAAAAAATAATGATGATTTCACGATCAGGGAAAATTCAGCTGTGTTTTTATCGCATTTCGTTATGCTCGTCGCTGTGTTCCGAAAAAACCGCGACGGGAAGAGGCGACACCTGCTGCGCGAGTTTCCTCGTTTTTCCCCTTTTTTTCGCGTTCTTCTATTTCCGGTTTTTTCCCTTTTTCTCTCTCTCTCTCTCATCCCGGGCGACCGGTAAGAAACGGAGTAATTTGTCCCCGCGGAGTTTTCTCGCATCGCGTCGCCGCGAGTTCCTCGGCAGCCAGGTGACAGAGAAATCCATCCGGCGATCAAACCGTGGAATTCACTTTCTATGCGCGCGAACGAATCGCCTTTCGCATACGCGCCGTGGAGACGAAATCGAAAATTCGGAAACCATAAAACGCATCCTGTCGGAAGTGCACAAAAAATTATAAAATGTTCGATTAAAAAAAAAAAATCAACGGCAAATTCGACGATAACCAAAAAAAAAAAAAAATGCAGTGATGGCAAATCGCAAAATAAATTATAGTTTAAAAACGTGAAAAAAATGGCGATCCGAACTAAAAAGTAAACAATAAATTTCAGTATAGGAATGAAGCGATTAACGCTACTTTTTCACCCTCCCCTTCGCGTCTGCGATCACTTTTCACGGGGAAATAGTTTCATTTCCAGTTCTTTTCTTATCCTCTTTTTTTCAAACTCATTATTCTGCATTTCACTCGTCGCGGTGCTCGTGAATCAATCTCTACTTTCCAATATTTCAAATGCGTTTTCTCCGATTCTCGCCTTTCCTTTCTCACTCGTTTTTCTATTCGACCCTTCTGCGTTTGTCATTTATTTTTTTACCCTTTTCTCATTTTCTTCGCCGTTTTTATTTGCTTTCTATTTTTGTTTTTATTTTTCCATGCTAATTTTGTACTCAGTATTTTTAGTTCAAACGGTGAATCCTACGAAAAAAGTGCTGAGTACGATTATGTAGCAAATTGTATCGGCTATAAATTTTATACAGGGTGATTTCGCGAAAATGTCGACCGTTCTCGAGTCATTCGCAAAAGTGCGCCAAACATCTTTTGCCACCGTTATACCGATTTACGTGCGAAAGTTCAATCTCCAACGAATCATTTCCGGTATGCGCTAACATTACGTCGCGATTTTCCGGGAATTGGAATTTCCGGATTTTTTATTTCGAAATTGGGAATTATTGCAGATTTTCTCAACGCTGCAACGATACCAAGAAATGTTTACCCCAACTATAAATGAACGATGAGAAAAGCCATCGACGGAAATAACTCTTTCGCTCATCTCGTTTCCGCCACTCGCATAAATCACCCGCGAATTTGTTTATTTATCCGGCGTGTCGAGCGAGTAACAAACATACAGGGTGTTAGAAAAATGTGGAAACGGTCAAATATCTCGAGAACGAGACGTTTCCGAGAAAAATGTTTCGGACAAAAGTTGTAGGGTTTCGAAAGTTCTATTCAATGATCATATCCGGTTGAGCTTGAGTAGAAGCGTCAAGGCGAGATCGAAACCAACATGATTTTTTTAAATGGAAGACCCCATTTTTTATGGCACAGTATTAAAGATGGCAGCGAGACGTTTCCAAAACACTACTTGATGACCTATTTTCATCGAGAATTGCCTGAGTTATGAGCGTTAGAGCTTACGGCGCCGCGGCATGTCGCCAGCACTAGTGCCGAACATGTTACCTCCGCGCGGTGCATGTTGGTTAACACTACTGCTGGCGGCACCGCAAGTTCCAAAGCTCGTAACTCGGGCAATTCCCAACAGAAATAGGTCATCAAGTAGTGTTTTGGAAACGTCTTGCCGCCATCTTTAATACTGTGCCATAAAAAATGGGGTGTTCCATTTAGAAAAATCGTGTTGGTTTGGACTTCGCCTTGAGGTTTCTACTCAAGATCAAACGGATCTAATCATTAAATAGAACTTTTAAAACCCTACATCTTTTGTCCGAAACATTTTTCCCAGAAACGTTTCGTTTTCGAGATATTTGATCGTTTCCAAACTTTTCTAACACGCTGTATTTGCGATGGATCTGGAGCAAGGATCGACGCCGCGGGGAGACGACCTTCGCGCCGCCACCGCGACGACGAGGGTAACGGCACTCTGTCACGGTTATCTAATCGCCGTGACCGTATCTCCATTTTCATCGAGATCAAATATTTCTCCAATGGTTCCAATTTCCAATATCTCCACAAATTTTTGGAGATATTCCTCGAACATTTTGTCTCGATACTATCAACATTTTTTTCAGCCTCGATTTTTTATTTCCCGGTAATTTTTGCCTCCGATTTTCTAGTCTACCGTTTCGGAAACGGGATTTTTTTCTGTTTCTCGAATTGCGTAAGCCGGAGACGAGAAATGTAGGCGATTCGTAGGCAAAACACGATATTTTTTATCTTTATCGTTGAATATCTCGGGAACGGTACGTCCTAGAGATAATTTATAGAGAACATAAAAGGCGCGTTGGGACGCGAGCTGTAAAATTCATTCAGATCGTTATCACCGTCCGAGCAGCGGTAAACGAGATAACCGACGAAACGTGCAGAATCTTCCGAAATCTTCGCCAGTTTCGTATCTACGATTACTTATCAATTTTTTTTCGACGTTCTTCTCCTCGTCTCGCGTTTTATTTCGAGTAACGCGATCGTCGTTGACCGCGAGCGATAGGGAGAAAAATAGCGTTACGCCGTCGCCTTATCTCGGTCGCGATAACGCGATAAACCTGTTTTATTTACTCGCGAGTTACCCACGAAATTCCAAATTTATCCTCTCGATAAAGTTACGCGGAGAAACATCAACATTTTTTATTAACAAGTCGAAACAAATATCGAACAAAATGAGATGTGACAAATTTTAATAAACACCCAAAATATCGAAAACATAAACTCGGTGACGCAAGAATTGGAAAATAACAAATACATCGTTAGAAACTGGAAACCAGAAATAGAAAATAGCAAAAATGTACATTAGCAACAAACGAAATTATATAAATTCGGGGTCGAAAATGTTTGAAATTCGGCTGCAACGTTTGAAAATCTTCGAGGAAACGATAAAAATTGTCGACGTGGGAAAAGAACCAAAATTTAGGGTCGGAAAATCGTTTATTTTCAGAATCTACAGGGTGATTCTCCGCGCCCGTCGCGGCGCTGCTACACGATTCGAATATCCACGCGACGGACGATGCTTTTTTCACGTTTCTCTCAGCATCGGCAACGAAATAGTTTTACGCAGCGCGTGAATTCTCTCTCTTTCGCTCATTTTCATTCGCGTTGCCTGCCATCCGACGAAACGTGCGCTGGCATCGCTTCGCGCACGCGCACGAGCGTTAGACTCGGATCGCATCGTCCTTTCGCTCGATCGTGAAAGAGCGAAAGTATGGCTCCGTTCCCAGCGTACCTGCATCGACTCGCTCACGGAATGCTCAAACGATTGACCACCGATAAATATAAATTTAACTCGACGCAAACAACCAGTAGAAAAATGTCCGACGTCTCCGCCAATCCAACTGAAATTTGGTCCACAAACTACGTTTGGCGTGTATACGATTCGCCAACGTTTTCAGGAAAATCGCAGCTGATTTTCCAAAAAAAAAAAAAAAACAATCGTTTTTTCCCCCAATTTTCAGCCACCATTTTGTCATCCACCTCAAGGATCTCGCTCATAACTTCATTTATGGAGGTTCAGATGGGATACAAAATAAATAGATAAATAAATGAATAAATGAGTAAATGAGTAAATGAGTAAATGAGTAAATGAGTAAATGAGCAAATGAGCAAATGACTAAATGAGTAGATGAGCAAATGAGTAAATGAGCAAATGAGTAAATGAGTAAATGAGTAAATGAGTAAATGAGTAAATGAGCAAATGGGTAAATGAGTAAATGGGTAAATGAGTAAATGAGCAAATGAGTAAATGAGTAAACGAGCAAATGAGTAAATGAGTAAATGAGCAAATCAGCAAATGAGCAAATGAGCAAATGAGTAAATGAGTAAATGGGTAAATGAGTAAATGAGCAAATGAGTAAATGGGTAAATGAGTAAATGAGTAAATGAATAAATGAGTAAATGAGTAAATGAGTAAATGGGTAAATGAGTAAATGAGTAAATGAGTAAAGGAGTAAATGAGTAAATGAGTAAATAACACGAACAAATAAACGATCGTTCAGTCGACGTTTGATGGAATCATTTGTGAAATGCATCCGTCAGATGAAAAATATTCAATTTCTGCCGTCATATTTTTTGTCTACTTGTCTGCCAATTCGCAACGTGTCGAATAATTCGCTAGTTTTTTTTCTCTCGCGAAACGGTCGATAGGTTTCGTAATTATCGTCGATAAAGAAGAGCCGTTGGTAGATTCTATCAATCGGATCGGGACTCGTTAACATTCTCTCGACGAAACGTTCCCCGTGGGTTGGTAAAACAAAAACGATGCTAGCAAATTAACAAACGTTTCTCCGTCTTTTTTCAGAGATGGCAACGCAGATGGTTCGTCCTTTACGACGACGGCGAGCTGACGTACTCGGTCGACGAACACGTGAGTATCCCAACGAACGAGCGCCGCGCCCACGCCGAACCGCGAGAAACGAGGAGATAAAGAAAAAAGGGAGGAAAAAGTTGAAAAAAGCAAACAACGAGGGAAAAAGACGCGAATTAACAAAGAAGCAGCTCGGTGCGCCGCGACGAATCGTCTCAATTAATTCGATCAAGGAATTAATTAAGCGAAGACGCGCGGGCTACCAGCACCGCGGTCGTCTGGTCCCAAAAATGAAGCTCCGTTTTTTAAATCCCCCAACTTTCGCCGCTTTCCCAAATTCGAAAGTCTCGAAAAGTCCCAACGCAAAATCCACGCGACCCGAATTTTCGCGGAAACCGATTTACCTGAATTTCACAAAAAAAATGAGGAAACAAAAAAAAAATGAGGAAACCAAAAAATTTTTTAAAAAATGAGGAAACCAACAAAAAAAATGAGGAAACCAAAAAAATTTTTAAAAAATGAGGAAACCAAAAAAAAAAACAAAAAAAAACGAGAATTCGTCTTTCGCCGCGGGACGCTGGATGAAAGACATTTTAAGACTTTTCGGCCATCTCCACTCCTTTTTTCACTCGCGTCAAATCTACGCTCGGCCCGAATGCCTACGCCCTCGAGTCTCTTCCGAGACAATTAACATCGAGATTGCCTGATCGTATCCCACGTTGCGCTTGCTGGGACTTTTCTCTCGGGAATGATACGGGTCGGATGGTGTATATTGCCTCGAGATGGAAAGATAATCTTGGCGCTGACAAAAGAGCGCGACGTTTTTAAGCTGGGGCGACGTAGGTAGACAGTTTTTAGGGGGATTTGAGTTGCTCGTCAACGAGACGGAGTTTCCGCTTCCCGATCTCATCAGCGTCGAGGCGCTCGGTCTACGAACTGGAAATAGACCACGATTCGTTTTTCCATCAGGTTTTTCGATTTCGCCACGAATTTCCTTACGCGCGACCTTCAACCGTCACGACACGATTTTTTTTTTCAATTGTTATTAACAATTTTCGCGATTAAAAAAATATCTACGTAGAGTCGAAGCTTTTACTACGCTTGGTCGAATTTTTTTATTTTTTTCGAGTCGTTTTTGTATCTATAAAAGTGTGGTAGTTGGAGGTGGAAAAAAACGACGTCGCTGCGAAAATTCTTGGAAGCCGCCATTTTGTGTAGTAGAGCTGTGATCAAATTTGTAAACAGTGGTCCATACTTGTGTAGTGTGGACCTTTTTGCCGAATTTCGATGCGTCGTTTAGTTTTTATGAGAAAGATTGGCAAAGTTTGGTCTATTTTTTAGCTGTAGAGTGGTTTGCCCATTGAATGTATGATGTACAGGATAACGAAGAGAGGGTGTTTTTTTCTTCTCTTCGTGCAGAGACGTTGGCGGTGATTTTTGCGATGGGAGATGGGAGGCACGGGGGCATCGGAGAACGATGGGGTCAGTGTGATCAGCGCAGGTCACCGGAGTCGGTTCGGTTAATTGAAAACTATAAATATATATGCTTATGGATGGTCTGTAAATTATTCGTCGAAGAGCAGCGGCGCGAACGCTGGCCGAACGGGACGAGATAGGATGAAAAGTCATCGGAGCGATTTTGTAGAGGACGAAACGACCGACAAAAAAGTCGGACGGCGCGACCGCGTAGCGTCGACGGCGCGGTCGCGGGAGGCGGTCGTAGGCTCGCGCGACGCTTTCGGGCCTCTAGCGCCGGAAATATTCGCGGTAGAAACGCGGCGCCGCCGACTTTATTGTTGGGAATTTTCCGCTCCACGCGATCGGGTCGACGAGTTTTCGCTCTATCGCGCGTCG